>BQNB010132183.1:0-18669 GCA_026074375.1 Tanacetum coccineum | reverse complement strand
ATTTGTTTTTTTTTTTTGATTTTTTGTGTTTTGCGGTTCGATTTTTGTTTTTTCATTGGAGGTCCATATTTTCTACAAGTTTGAAATCACTCTCACAAAAAAGTTATCTCATGAATTTAGGCAAAGTTATTTAAAAGATAAAGATTTTTCAAAGAGATAAATACAATTATATGATGGTATTAGAGTCGTCTCATGCCTTTTTATGGATTAAAACGAAAATATGAAATGAGACATTTTTTATAATAATTCTTTTTGTTTAGGTAAATAATTTAAAGTACTTGTCAATAATTAGTTATATCACAATTTTGGATATCTGAAATTTGCTATCACGAGATTATGTTAGACCCATTATTTTAGCTAAGTTTTTCTGCTTTAGATATCCGAATTTCGAAGACCAAAGTAAAGCATAACAAGAAACTTGTGGGCCTATCACAGTTGAATCTATTTCACTACACCAGTCAACACACCTTTTCAAACCCTCTATGCTCCCTGTTTCACCGAAGGGAAGTGATACTCACACCACAAAAAGTGATGTGAACACCACAATATCACATTACTAATGTATATGTTACAACACCATATATACATAATTGTGGTGTTCAAATCATTTTTTGTGGTGTAAGTATCAATTCCCTTCACCGAACCACCCTCGTTCACATATCGCACACTTTTTAAACCAAAATGGGACAGTGTTGCGGAAGACTCGAGTCTGAAACCAATCATCAATCTCAACCATGTCGATCAGTTCCGTATCCCTCGGTGCGACTGCAGTCATTGTACGGGTATCCCTGAATGACGCCAACTCCAAGAACCTCAAGAAGATTGATTAAAAAATTTGTATATGTCGTTTAGACTCTGGGAAAATGCCACGAAGGAAGTCCGACGAAGAATTACAGCTATGACCTTAACTGGGGTCACAAGATATGAATGGCATAACGATGAGTCGAGTATTTGGGGCATTATTTCAGGCCGGGTTGACCGTGTCAACTTTGGGATCGTGATGGAACCACTAATGGAGTATATGGAGATAATCTATCAACATTTGAATCAATACGGGCTTTTCAATCTAACGAATTTTTTTTTATAATGACGTAAACTGGACTTAAGTTCCCGGTTATTAACTCATTTTTATTGTAATAGTAGCATAAAAAGAATTTTAGTTATTTTTTTCATTCTCCCAAATATGAGATGGTAGAGAAGCAAACAAAGCCACCATAAAATAAAAACAAATTTTATGACAAAAATAACCCAATATAACACCCACTTTCATATTAACTCTGCTCTTTCAACATCTTGCACTGACACCTGGAACCCATTCTATATCAAACATTTTTTGTGAATTTCTTTCGTTGGAAAATTGATTTATTATGTCTTATTTGATTTCAAGCCAAATTTGATTTTTTTCCCTTAAATGTGAATTATATAAGCTTAAAGAGCAAAACTGAAATCCAAAATACAGGTGTATGGTGAAATATATAAGGCTCGTCACTAGGGGTGTTCAAAAAATCAGAGAAATCGATGGACCGAGCCGAACCGCTTAATCCGAAACCAAAAAAACTGGAACTGAAAAAATCCGAAACCTAAAAAACCCGCTTATCACGGTTCGGTTTCGATTTTCGTTAGGTATATGCTGTTAACCGAACCAAACCGTACATAACATCATCAAGTTTTTTAATTTTATATTCAAATTAGTGTACAAGTAGTAATTATATTATTACACTACTTCGATTGTATAACGACTTTTTTTCTCCTAGTGTCAAGATTTCTAAACATATATGTGTGAAAATTGATTAATATGATTGTAATCTATAAATGTTGAATACATAACTTTTGTTAATATGTTATGTATGAATATTTGAATGCAATTATTGTAATGGAATAACTTCTATATGACTTTTATCTATTCAATGTCATTTAATTATACTAAAACGACATTTTACGTTTTAGACTATGTTATTATTTATACAGTTAAACTCGATTAAACGTCTAAAATGGTTAACCGCGACCCGAACTGCGGGTAACCGCTCACTCTGGGTACCCTCATGTCCGGTTACCCACCTAGTATGGTTCTGCTTCGGATAGTAAAATTAATTACCCACCCCGCGATTTCAACTAACCGAACCGAACCGCCCACAGTAAGGGCATCGGGCGAATTACATTTTTCCTGCCACATCAGCTTTCTCTCTCCGGCGACCTACATGCGACTTTTTAGCCATAGTAAGACGACCTACATTAAAAAAAATTATACCCCACAAAAATACATATTAATTAATAAAACCCACACACAAAACACACACACCAACACATGCACAAGTCGATCGTAGACACGACCCATTCGACCAAATAAGAAAATAGCAACCGGCATGGAAGACACCCCACAATGGAGCGGCCTACAAGGGACACCAACGACCGAGTCGGCCGTGTATCCGTGACCAGCCTAAATATGAAATGAACAGTAGTAACTTTTAAAAATTGATACTAAGAAAATATGTAAATTGCAACCATCTATCAAACTACATATAAAAAGAAAAAGAAAAAAAACATCTGTTTAAAACTAAAAAAACTTTAAAAAAAAGTAATGTTGTTCAACAAAAATGCCCTTATAAAAGGGATTGCCGTATAAACATCAAAAAATAGCACATAAATTGACGTTAACCTACATCATCATCGCCGTTATGCGCGAGTAATATTATAGTTTCTATAAAACAAAAAAGGGGGAAAATAAAACAAAATGTTCAACTTATTTTGGGCCTAAAATATACATTTCAATCAAGAAATCATTTAACAACAACTTTGGGCTTATTTAGGCTTTACTTGCAATGCTTTAAAATTAGTTAGCACACGATTACTTTAGTGGGCGATAAAAACGGGTAAAGTTACAAAAAGCAATAAAGCAAAAGTGCTAATTTCATATTCATATTTACCAACGCGGGAAATTATACCACAGTGATGCCTATTTTACTTGAAAGTGCTAATTCCTCTCAATAGCTACTTCACCATTTACTATAAGGTATGATTATATTTCCATTACTATATAAGTTGCAATTTGTTTATATTTTACTAATGCAAACGGGTTGGTTCGAAAAGAAAGTCTAGAAGAATTCGTTGAAGATCGAGCTATACTAATCTTTATGTTTATATATGCGCATATGTGATTTGATATGATTATCGTTCAAAAGTGTTCTTCGTGTAAAATTTATGCTTGTGTTACAGTGTGGCGTACTTGAAATTGTTGGCGACATGAATAGATATCATACGACTCTTAGTAAAATTTTATAGGGAAAACGTATGTTTTGTTAGAATTTAAAGTTTTATCTATATGTTATGTCCAATTGTAGCTAAGGTTACATAACAAATATGTGTGTCCTTGCTTGCGGATCTCGGAAAATTACATCTTTATTGTGCCTGGTTTTTTAGGTTGCATTTGATTCATTCTAACATGAGTACATGACTTATCTGCGTTTTGGTCTAACCAGTAGTCGTGAAGTATTAGAAAAAAAGTTAATCTATCAGAGCGGATTGGAAAATTTGAGTACATAATTTGTATTTACAAAGTAGCTTAAAAACAGCTAGCAAGTTTGCTTTAACTGGTTTTTTGTTGTTCAAACAACTTTTTTTTGGATTATCCTTGTTTTTTATGAAGTTGAGTTGGTCGGGTTAGTATAATAATCAGCAACATTTTAATATATTGCAGACATAAGCAGATGTTTGACCAAATGTAGGAATCGTGGCCATTTTTCCCAGAGTTCTAAAACGAATATACAAATTTAATTAATCAATCTTCTTGAGGTTCTTGGGTGGCTCGTCATTCGGGATACCCGTACAAGACTGCAGTCGCACCGAGGGATACGGAACTGATCCGATCATGGTTGAGATTGATCGATTGGTTTTCAGACCGAGTCTTCCGCAACACTTCATATTTGGTTTAAAAAGAGTGCGATATGTGAACGAGGGTGGTTCGGGTGGTAGGGAATTGATACTTACTCCACAAAAAATGATTTGATCACACAATTATGTTATATGGTGTTTGTTTCATTTACATTAGTAATGGTATTGTGGTGTCTGTTCACAGCAATTTGTGTGGTCTGTGAGTATCACTTCCCTTCGGTGAAACAGGAGCATAGAGGGTTTGAAAAAGGTGTGTTGACTGGTTGTAGTGTAATAGATTCAAACTGTGATAGGCCCACAAGTTTCTTGTATGCTTTTACTTTGGTCTTTCGTAAATTTCGGATATCTAATAGCAGAAATATCTTGCTTAAAATATAATGGGTCTAACATAATCTCGTGATAGCAAATTTCGGATATTCAAAATTGTAATATAACTAATTATTGACAAGTACTTTAAATTATTTACATAAACAAAAAGATTATTTATAAAAAATTGTTAATTTCATATTTTCGTTTTTAATCCATTAAAAAGGCATGAGTCGACTCTGAATTCAAATATAATTGTATTTATCTTTTTGAAAAATCTTTATCTTTTAAATAACTTTGCCTAAATTCATGAGATAACTTTTTTGTGAGAGTGATTTCAAACTTGTAGAAAATATGGACCTCCAATGAAAAAACAAAAATCGAACCGCAAAACACAAAAAATCAAAAAAAAAAAACAAATCAAAATTTTGGTACGGGATTTGGTTTTAAAAAACTTAAAATCGAACTTTTGGTCTGGTATTTGGTTTAGCCACAAACCGCCCCAAAACGCCTCATACTTGTCCCTAATAAAAACCCTTTATACACGCAAAACTTGTTATGTGCACCTGATGACTCAGTGTTATGGGTCCGCCCCTACCTCAAATGCTCGACTCACCGTTATGCCATTCATATATTGTTGTGGAAACTAAATGGGGGGTTGAATAGTTTACCGATTCGTTTTACGTTTTAAAAGTTTGCTTTCAAAATACTTATATTCGAGTTGTATGTTCAACCAATCAACAATGAAACAATCTAAACTAAAGCTAAATAACAATGACAACAATATAAAGAGATAAGGAAAAGAACAATCAAACCAAGACGCCAAGATTTTATAGTGTCACTTACGTGTTTTCCGACACTAAGCTAAATGTCGAATCCTAATCTTAGCTAGAACCAATCTACCACTTCACAATCATAACACAATCACAAGATCTACACTATCGGATTTACACACAATCCGAATCACACAATTACACAAGATAATCACAATAGAGATTTGATACTTAGAAGAAGAAATGAGATATCATTAAATAACAATTCGTTTCTTGGCGAATACGAATGTTCTTCTCTTGCACTTGAAAGAGATGAGAAGTAAGAGATTTAATCACTTGAAACAAGATCAAACAACGTTAGCGATTAAGAGATTTAGAGAGAGAAAGAAGGTTTTTAAAGAGAGAAAGTTATCTGAAAAATTCGTGCAAAGAGGAATGTTTTTCTGCCAGAAATAATGCAGTATTTATAGACAGGATTCTCAACGGCTATCTGGCGGCTGTCCCAGATATATCTGGCGGCCGCCAGACCTATAAGGAGCCACCAGGTAGACTCCGCTTATGTTTTTGTCTTTTTGTGGGGAAGGTTGTATCTGGTGTGGAAGCTTTCATTTTGGGGGTAAAACCATATTTAAATTTTATTAATTAAATAAAACATTTTCTTTTATTAAAAAGTATTTATGTATATTTATTTTTGTAAAAATACTTTTGTGAAAATGTAATGGTTAAAAATATTTTCTTGAATCACTTAATCTTTCTTAATGATTGTTTGTTCATACCTTTAAGTGATTACTAATCTTAGAAATGGAATTTTATGATTAATAATTTGTAAACGTTTAATTTTATCGTAAACATTTTTATATTTTGTTATTATCAAAACGTTGAGAGGTCAAAAAATATATATAACATTTTTAGACATTATTTGTATTAACAATCTCCCCCTTTTTTATGATGACAAAATATAAACTCATTTTGTATAAAATTAAAAGTTACAAATTATTAATGAGTTTTGTTTCATTTCTCCCTCTTTTTGTCGAATTCAAAAAGGATGATCGTCGAGTAGTTGTAGTGAGAAAGAAGTCGACGATATCAAGACTCCAAGTCGACGATATCAAGACTTCCCCTTGATGTAGGCTCCCCCTCGTTTGGAGCACCAAATGATCAATCTTACAAAAATTGTATGCTACAAAACAAAGTTAGAAGTACAAGTGCAAGACAAATATCTTTTAAGCATAACACTAAATTCAAGTCACCCATAAGGGAGTTTCATTCAATGATCAAGACACTCATACAATATAAAATATAACTAACTGACTCATCCAATGATAGTAGAGCTAAGACGAACAAGGGATCATTAATCCATAAATTACACTACAATCTAAACATACTACATAAGGTAGAAAAAGATAATACTACATAAGTCCTAGATGATTCATAAGGGATGGCTTTTGAGCAAAAGGTTGGGGTGACACATTATGAGATTTTTGAAAACATTTCAAGGTGGAGGTGAAAAGTGAGAGGTGATTGCGGTAGTGAGAAGATACTCATGATGAGCAAACATGATGTTCATCTCATCTCTTAATGTTAAGAAAAGATTTCGGTTGTGAGAACAGCATATGCATGTTGACCCATGGTAGTCATGATAGTTGTAGTAAAGAGGATGGCCCATTATAGGTGGTTGAGGTTGTGGTGGAGAAGGTGGTGATGGAGTATCAAGAATGCGATCAAGAGGAGTGATTGGTAACAAAGAAAGAGTGATATCCAAAATAAGGATGATTTTGAAGTGGTTGAGGGTTTGAAGGTCTAGGAGGAACATCTGAGATGTTGTCAAGCAAAGGGTTCAAAGGTTGAGGAGAAGTTGGTTCATTTGATGATGGTGGTGAAATTTGAAGTTTTGATTGAAAAAAAAGTAGATGTGTTCTCTTGACTTGATGAGGTTTGATTGGTTGATGGAGTTTTTGATGGTGTATTTGGAGGAGTTGGAGATGAAGAAGTTGTGGTAGGAGAAGGTGTAGTGAGGTTATCATCGTCATTTGTGATATCAACAAAGAGTTGTTTTGGAGGTATGATGGTGAGTTTGATTTTCTTAAAGCCATAGGATGAAGAAGCTTGAGTGGAATCCATAGTGGAAGGGTTTGAAAAAGATGAAGATGATAAGAAAAGCGGAAAGGATGGCTTATTTAATTAGGAAGTATAGGATTAAAGTGGCAAAGCATGAGGATTAAGAAGATAAATTCCAAAAGTGGTTTAGCAAAATGCAGGAAGTTTAGCTGGGTCTAAGAGAGAATAGTCAACTGCACAGAAAATCAGGTAGTCACAGTAAAATTTTCCATGACTTTGATGGCGGTCCCATATATAGACGGCGGTCCTAGATATATTAGGGGGCGCCCCTTATTTATGGGGGCCGTTCTCTGGAGACAGAAAAATTTTCTTGATTTTCTGTAAATTGTATAGAAAAAGTTTCCTAGATTTTCCCTTTTGCAGTCAATCCTATTTCATCATGAATCATCTAAGAGCAAATTCACAAGACTAAAGAAGCACATATATGCATATCAACTAAGAGATAATCATACATAATATCATATAATGAGCATGGACATCAACTAAAAGAAGTTACACACGTACTAGAATAACCAAGATGGAAGTCAAGGTGATATTTCATAGTACTAATAGTATTACGTATGTCTAGTATATTATAGTGGACAAAGAAAAAGAGATAAATAAGTAAGATGTTCAAACATCTCAAACACTTGTCGACGCATCTGAGTCATTGCTTGTGACTTCTTCAGAAGATATAGAGATGATTGCTTGAAGATGGTTAGGATGAACCTAAGGTTTCATGGATGGCTAATACACTATATAATTAGATTTTTATAGATAAGGATTAATTTTGATTAGGTGATCATATAGACGATTCAGAATCATTCCATATGACATTGGAGAGTTTTGTTGATTTTTAATATTTTCAACTCGTTTGGTCAAAAAATAAGCAAAGTTAAAGGAGGTACTTGTTAGAATGCAATACATCATGTGACATGATGATGCAGGAAGAAAATTAAAGTTATTTTAAATTCCAAGGGCATTGTCTTGAATGATTTCATTCCAAGATCTCATGTCATGACAAAGTTCTTCTTTGAGAATTTTGTTTGGAAAAATGGTTTGTCCAGTTGTTGTGATCGATTAAATAATTTCATTTAGTGTTGGAATGTGTGTTTGATAAGGGGTGTTTGATTCTTGCTTAATTCTAAAAGAGTCGAGGGATGAATCTTCGGAGTAAGAACATTCTCCTTCACATAGAATGGAAAGAATTAAGGCAAATGACTCGAGTGAAAATTTAAATGTTCTTTTGAGTGCCTAGAATTTTAAAGAGATATTTTGATTATTGTCTCTGATAATTTCTATCGAATAATAGAATTCAAGCAAAAATCTTGGGCAAACCCCTTCGTAAAGTTCATATATTTTTAGAAGTTTGATAATTTGAAACATGATTTGAATATTATCATACTTGGTAGATTCAAGAGATAATGGACGACCTTCATGAATTGTTCAACATTCTAGGTTTCGAATGAAGGGTTTTAAGTTATTAGGCAAATACTTTTCATTTGAGATTGTTGGAATGTATGATTTGGTGTACCGTAGTTCTTCTTCCAATGTCATTTCGCCTAATTAAGAGAGTGATAAATTTAGTGAGGTTTCCTCATTTGAAATAAATATCTAGTGTGTGCCTGAATGTGAAAAATGTGAAGTAACGGTTAACTCGACCTAAAGACAAAATCCTAAGAGTTAACTCAAACTCTCCTTGATTTGATTTTGCTCATCCAAACATGTCAAAAAAATACATATGAATTATGTATCTCGAATTTTGTTCATGAGATCATTATGCATGTGTTTAAAAACATTTTTAAGTTGTATTAATAATGCATAACAACAATTTTATTATGTTCCTAACGTGAGTGATTTGAAAATAAAATTAGGGTTTTTGTTCAAAATCAATTTTTCGACAAACTTACTAGTGTATGTAAATCATATGTCTATGGGAAGCATATTAGTTATACATTGTATCCTAGTAGTCCTAATTGCACAAAATTAAAAGAAAAATAAAAAATCTCCAATTTTAATTTTAGTGTTCATCATGAACCATAGACTCAAATTAAAAGAAAATAAATGAAATGATTTACAATTGATGATCTTTATGGTGTTAGAAATGATTGTAGGTGTTAATTTGATCTTCAATTAGTGTTTTAATGGTTGATTTTGAGTTTTGGGTTGTTTTGGTTCAAGTTCGTCACACTAGCAGGGAAGAGGGGTGTTTGTTTTTGTGTTTTGAAATTTTTTGACTAAGTGTAGAAATATGGTGTATGCTGGTGGCGGTCCCATGTTGATCAGGGGGCGCCTGAAATGGGTTGAGGGACACCTGAGATATGGGGGCCGCCCGTATTATGAAATTTTTGGACTTTTAAATTTTGACACGAATTTACTAGGAAGAGTGACTAATTAATTTGCATTTTGTGAATTAAAAATATCTAACTAGTTCGGATGAAGTAAGTTAAAATTGTCACGTACGCGGAATGGAAACGCCGCACTAGAATGAGCCCTCAGAGAGGGTTTTTGGACTTAAACATTTTTGACACGAACTTACAAGGAAGAGTGACTAATTAATTTGCATTTCGCGAATTAAAAATATCTAACTAGCTTCGGATGAAGTAGTTAAATTGTCACGAAGCGGAATGAAACGCGGACTAGAATCGAGACTAGAGGAAAGAGAAGCGGACTAACACGGTTTATGGAATGTGTTCCCTCATTCCTAAACCAAGACGTAGATAGTTAAACGATTCACATTTAAGGGGTTTAGTAAAAATGTCGGCGATATTGTCGACGGACCGTACTTTTTCGATTGAGATATGTCCTTTTTGGACATTATCACGAAGAAAGTGGTGACATATTTTGATGTGTTTAGTACGAGAGTGTTGCACCGGGTTTTTGCTAAGGTCAATCGCGCCTTTGTTGTCGCACATGATCGGCACGTCGTATGTCGTAGTCTATAAGAGCTTGTTTCATCCATAATGCTTGTTGACATGTCTTTTCGGCGCTTACGTAAGCGGTTTGTTTCTTCGAGAACCAAGATGTCAAACAACATCTCACGAACGTACAAATACCACTAGTGCTTTCGGTCCACATAATTTCCCGCATGATTAGAGTCAGCATATACTACGGTTTCTATGCCGGTCCCCTTAGGAAACCATAATCCTAAGTGCGTAGTGCCTTTAATGTATCGGAAGATACGGTTAACCGCTTCAAGGTGAGAGGTTTTGGGAGCGTCTTGGAAGCGGGCACAAAGGCATACACTAAACATGATATCGTGCCTCGATACTTGGTACTATCTACCGACTCACACTCTTTGTCTTTCGTGAGTTTAGTATCGGAGGACATAGGGGTTTTCATTGGTTTAGAATCTTCTAAGCTAAATTTCTTAAGCATTTCTTTAATATATTTAGATTGATTAAAGAATATACCATCTTCCATTTGTTTTATTTGTAATCCACGGAAGAAGTTAAGTTCACCCATCATAATCATCTTGAACTCGGCATGCATGATTTTGGCAAATTCATCACACATGTCTTGACAAGTCGAGCCGAATATAATGTCTTCGACATATATTTGAACAATGATGAGATTTGAACTTTTCTTCTTAGTAAAAAGAGTGTTATCTATCATTCCTATTTTATATTCATGTTTAATAAGGAAAGCTTTTAATCTATCATACCAAGCTTTGGGTGCTTGTTTAAGACCATATAAAGCTTTATTTAGTTTGTAAACATGATTTGGTTTTTCAAAGTCAATGAATCCCGAAGTTTGTGCCACGTATACCTCCTCATTGATCAAACCGTTCAGGAATGCACTTTTTACGTCCATTTGGAATAGTTTAAAATCTAAAGTGTAAGCATAACCTAGTAATATCCTAATAGACTCCAGTCTAGCAACTGGGGCATAAGTTTCATCATAATCGATGCCCTCTTGTTGATTATAGCCTTGAAAAACTAACCTAGCCTTATTTCGAGAAACGACACCGTTCTCGTCTAACTTATTTCTAATCACCCATTTAGTTCCTATGATAGTCATATTCCTAGGTTGTGGAACTAACTCCCAAACATCGTTAGCAATGAATTGATTTAATTCTTCTTGCATATCGATTATCCAAATTTCATCCGTTAAGGCTTCATTAACATTCTTAGGTTCTATAGTTGATATAAAACAAAAGAAGTTACTTTGGTTTTGGGCTTGTGATCTAAGGGTTCTTTGGTTAAGATTTCCTATGACATTTTCTAATAGATGGTTTTTAGACTACTTAATATTGACTATTTCGTCAATTTCTAAAGTTCATCCTCAATGTCTTTTTCTAAGTTTTTCTTTTCGGTAACCTTAATTGCTTCTTCTTCGTCATCTAAGTCATCATCTACCAAGGGTGATGTCTTAGAGGGTTGAGGAGTTTCATCGAATGTCACGTTGAGTGATTCTTCGATTTTCCTAGTGTGTTTATTAAGGATGATGTAGGCTTTACTATTTTGGGAATAACCTAAAAAGACACCTTCGTATGATTTTGAGTCAAACTTGGTAAGGTAGTCTTTGGTATTTAAAATGAAGCACTTGCTTCCAAACACTCTAAAATAATCAAGAGTAGGTTTCCTACCTCTCAAGAGTTCATAAGGTGTTTTTCCTAGGATGGCTCTAATTAGGATTCGGTTGAGAATGTATGTTGAAGTATCAACGGCATTACACCAAAACTTTTATGGTAATGATTGCTCATTCAACATAGTCCTACTTATTTCTTGAAGTGTCCTATTTTTTCTTTCAACCACGTCATTTGATTGAGGAGTGCGTTGAGCCGAGAAGTTATGTGTAATACCATTTGCATTACAAAACTCTCCAAATTGCACTTCATTATCAAATTCCCTACCTTTGTCAGTTCTTATTGACACTATTGTACATCCTAATTGGTTTTGAATTTTCTTACTAAATATTTTGAATTGATCAAAGGCTTTGGTTTTATCCTTAAGGGACCTAGTCCAAGTATACCTAGAGTAGTCATCTACTATGACTAAGGTGTAGCGGTTTCCTCCGTAACTCCGTACGGCGGATGGACCGAAGAGATCCATATGGAGGATTTCTAAGCATCTAGTCGTTGAGACCATATTCTTAGCTTTGTGACTAGCGTGAGCATGCTTTCCAATTTTTCAAGCATCACAAAAATGTTGATCAAACTTAAGCCTACATGATTTTGGCAAAGTCATCACACAATGTCTTGACAAGTCGAAACCGAATATAATGTCGTCGACATATATTTGAACAATGATGAGGTTTGAACTTTTCTTCTTAGTAAAAAGATTGTTATCTACCATTCCCATTTTATATTCATGTTTAATAAGAAAAGCTTTTAATCTATCATATCACGCTTTAGGTGCTTGTTTAAGACCGTCAAAAGCTTTCTATAGATTATAAAACATGATCTATTTTTCAAAGTCAATGAATCCTGAAGGTGTGCCACGTATATCCTCCACATTGGATAAGAACCTGTTACAGAATGCACTTTTACATCCAATTGGAAAAGCTAAAAAACTTAAAGTACAAGCATAAGCTAATAGTATCCCTAATTGACACAAGTCTAGCAACTGGGGCATAAGTTTCATCATAATCGATGCCCTCTTGTTGATTATAGCCTTGAGCAACTAACCTAACCTTATTTCGAGAAACAATATCGTTCCCATCTAACTTATTTCTGAACACCCACTTAATTCCTATGATTGGTGTCATATTCCTAGGTTTGTAGAACTAACTCCCAATCATCGTTAGCGATGAATTGATTTAATTCTTCATCGCATAGCGACGAATCCAACTTTCATCCCGTTAATAGCTTCATTTACATTCTTAAGGTTCCGATAGTGATATAAAACAAAAGAAGTTACTGGATAGTTTGAGGCTTGTGATCTAGTGGTTCTTGGTTAAGGTTCCTATGACATTTCTAATGGATGGTTCCTAGATTCCTTAATATTGACTATTTCGTCAATCTCTAAAGTTTCATCCTTAATGTTATTTTCTAGGTTTTTCTTTTTAGTAACCTTAATTGCTTCTTCTTCATCTAAGTCATCATCCACCAAGGGTGATGTCTTAGAGGGTGAAGGAGTTTCATCGAATGTCACGTTGAGTGATTTCTTCGACTTTCTAGTAATGTTTTGTTAAGGATGATGTAGGCATTACTATTTTGCGATTTCACTATCATGTTCAGAGAAAGTTACTCTACACTTATTATCACATATTTGTCCTACACTTAGCAAGTTAAATCTTAAATTATCAACATGTTCTACATTATCTATTTTGAGAGAGTCATTAGAGATCGTACCTTTGCTAATGATGTTACCGTAAAGATTACTACCAAAAATGACGTTACCTCCGTTGTATGCCTTGTAAGTGGATAAGAGCTTTCGGTTACCCGTCATGTGTTTAGAACATCCACTATCTTTAATCTATTCGTCGGGTTCCAAGGCATGTCTATTTATATAGGACAACAACTCAAACATTTGGTCCCCAATATCTCATGGGTCCAAAGTTGTTAGTGCTAAACATCCCTTGCATTTGATGCAATTGGTTGGGATATGGAAATGAAAGACACATTTCCTATGACATGTAACTTTGACGTTGGAAATTGTTCCAAGTTACGGGAGAGCCATGAGGTTGGTTTTGTCGACTAACGTTCCTTTTTGGTTGCGGTGTTTTTGCACGAGGATAATTATTATTGACTCTTCTTGGTTTTGAAAATCCAGCTCTGTGTTTTGATAACGGCTTATAAAATTGTTTGACTTCATCATCACTAGCAACGAGAACTTTGACATTGTTTACTATTATGTGTTTTGGTTTAGGACCTAAAATATATTTTTTTTAAGACACACTTTTCTCAGATCCAGGCGTAACCACTGGTGGCGATCCCATAATTGCTTTGGGGGCCGCCTGTACATTATGGGACCTCCATCAAGGGACGCCTTTTTCTGAGCTTTAACAAATTATATTTCCTTAGTTCCATTGGATGATGCTTTAAATAAATTAAACCCTAAACTTAAGTTATCACCGGAGGGTTTTTGATTACTTAACATTTTTTTAAGCAATGTGTGCTCTTTTCAAACTTGGTTAGTTTAAAGCTTCCTCTTTAAGTTTTTCATTCTCAATTTTAAGTGATTGAAATTTTGTACATTCGAGTTTAACTCCTTTGTTTTTCTCGAGTGTTGACTATTTTCCTTTTAATTCACTAAGATCTTTTTCTAAGCTATTTCTAGTAGATTTTAATTTTTTTAGTGACTATCTTTAAAGTCATTTTGCACAGTTTATCATATTCATTTTCTAAAACTAAATCGTCTATTGATGAGTTTTCATCACTAAAGTAAAAAGATTCGGAACATACCTCATTTGATACCTGAGCTACAAGACATGTTTCGTCTTTGATCTTTTTTATCATCTTCTTCACCGCTATCACTCCAAGAACCTCTGACGAATGCTCTTTGGTTCTTGTCTTTCGGTGATTTTGGACATTCTCCAATGAGATGATTTGGATCGCCACATCTAAAGCATTTTCTATCGGGTCGCCGCATCTAAAGCATTTTCTTTTCACTTTTATCCGTTTTTGTCATTCACGGCTTCTTCTGGAATGTCTATTTTGTCGTTTCTGAAGGTTGTCTCACGAATTCTACCTTTTCTTAAAGAACTTCTTGGAAGTTCTTACTTCCATTGGCGTTCCTTTCGTCTTTTCACTCGGAAGTCGAACACTCTTCCTTAATAGATTTTTAAATAGCCTTTAAAGCAAGAGATTTCTTTTCAACTTTTGATTTGGCTATTTCGGAATCTTTCTTGATGATCATTTTGTGAACTTTGAGGTTCCTGATAAGTTCATCAAGAGATAGTGACGTTAAGTCTTTGACTCTTCAATCGACGTGACCTTTGCTATCCATTTACGATGTAGAGCCCTAAAAAACTTTCTAACATAATTCTTGCTAGAATAACCTTCATCAAGAGCTTTTAGACTAGTAATAATACTGTTAAATCTAGCAAAAGAACTATCTATAGATTCGTCTTCGGGAATGACGAATTGTTCATATTGCTGAACCAAAAGGTCGATCTTATTATCTTTGACTTAGTTATTACCTTGATGGGTGGTTAACAAAGTTTTTCAAATTCCTTTTGCCGTATTACACATGAAAATTCTTTCATATTCTTTTCTAGGCAAAGCATTATAAATAACTATTTTAGCTTCGTTATTTTTCGCAAGTATCTTTTTGAGATCATGGGTTTGTTTATCAAAAGGGACAACCTCATCAAGTTTGATTTCTGAATTTAGAATAATGGGTTGAAAATCACCGTTAGTAATAACATGCCAAAGTTCTAGATCTTTTGATTTAACATATGTCTCGGATCTATTTTTTCAATAAATAAAACTATCACTTTCAAAAAGTCGTGGTCTTTGCATGGATTGCCCTTCTAGATATTTGTCGGAATCTATAGATCGATCCAAGCTTTAAAATAAAATATATTTTAGAAATCTTGAGTAACCTGGCTCTGATACCAATTGTGGAAACTAGAAGGGGGAGGGGTCGAATAGTTTACCGGTTAGTTTTACGTTTTAATAGTTTGCTTTCAAAATACTTAGATTCGAGTTGTATATTCAACCAATCAACAGTATGAATCAACAATGTAACAATCTAAACTAAAGCTAAATAACAATGGCAACAATATAAGGAAAAGAACAATCAAACCATTCGGTTACGAAGCACCTCTTCGCCCTACTCTACTCCCCGAGTATCCTACTTGAGATTTTACTATGTCAACAAGCTCCCTTTAGGCAGAGAAAACCATTTACATGTCGCTTACATTGTTTTCCGACACTAAGCTAAATGTCGAGTCCTAATCTTAGCTAGAACCAATCTACCACTTCACAATCACAACACAATCACAAGATCTACACTATTGGATTTACACACAATCTGAATCACACAATTACACAAGATAATTACAATAGAGATTTGATACTTAGAAGAAGAAATGAGAGATCATTAAATAACAATTCGTTTCTTGGCGAATACGAATGTTCTTCTCTTGCACTTGATAGAGGAGAGAGGAAAGATGAGAAGTAAGAGATTTATCACTTGAAACAAGATCAAACAATGTTAGTGATCAAGAGATTTAGAGAGAGAAAGAAGATTTTTAGAGAGAGAAAGTTATCTGAAAAATTCGTGCAAAGAAGAATATTTTTCTACCAGAAATAGTGTAGTATTTATAGACAGGATTCCCAACGGCTATCTAGCGGCGGTCCCGACGGTCCCAGATATATCTGGGGTCCGTCAGACCTATTAGGGGGCTGTCAGGTAGACTCCGCTCATATTTTTGTCTTTTTGTAGGGAAGGTTGTATCGGGTATGGAAGCTTTCATTTTGGGGGGAAAACCAGATTCAAATTGTGTTATTTAAATAAAAAAATTTCTTTTATTAAAAAGTATTTATGTATATTTATTTTTGTAAAAATATTTTTGTGGAAATGTAATGGTTAAGAAAAAAAATATTTTTTTGATCACTAATCATGCTTAATGATTTGTTTGTACATACCTTAAGTGATTAATATTAGAAATAGAATTTTACGATTAATAATTTGTAAACGTTTATTTTTATCGTAAACATTTTTACATTTTATTATTATCAAAACGTTGAGAGGTCGAAAAATATAAACAACGTTGTAAGACATTATTTGTATTAACAATTGTGACCCCAATTAAGGTCATAGCCATATAATTCTTCATTAGACCTCCTCCATGGCATTTTCCCGGAGTCTAAATGATATATACAAAAATTTTAACCGGTCTTCTTGCGGTTCTTGGAGTGGGCGTTGTTCAGGGATACCCGTACAATGACTGCAGTTGCACCGAAGGATATGAAGTTGATCGAGATCTTTGAGACCGATGATTGGTTTCAGATTCGAGTATTTCGCAACACTGTGCCATTCTGGTTTAAAAAGTGTGTGATATGTGAATGAGGGTGGTTCGGTGAAATAGGGAGCATATATATAGAGGGTTTGAAAATGTATGTTGACTGGTGTAGTGAAATAGATTCAACTGTGATAGGCCCACAAGTTTCTTGTTATGCTTTACTTTGGTATTCAAAATTTCTGATATCTGAATTGGAAAACTTAGCTAAAATAATGGGTTTAACATAAAACCTCATCGCAAATTTTGTATATCCAAATTTGTGATATAACTAGCTATTGACACGTCCCTTAAATTATTTAAATTAACAACAAAATATTATTATAAAAAATATCTTATTTCATATTTTCGCTTTAGTCCACAAAAAGCCATGAGATGCCTTTCATGCCATCAAAATCGCATTTATCTTTTTTTTAAATCTTTATCTTTTAAATAACTTTGTCTAAATTCACGTGGTAACTATTTGTGATAGTGATTTTAATCTTGTACAAACAAAGTGATTTCAAACTTGTAGAAAATATGGCCCTTTGATGAAAAAATCGAAAACCGAACCGTAAAACACCAAAAATCAAAAAAACCAAATTGAAATTTTGGTGCGGGATTTGGATTTAAAAAACTTAAGGCCGAACTTTTGGTTCGGGTTTGGTTTTAGCCAAAACCACCCCAAACCGCCTCATGTTCACCCCTAATCAAAACCCTTTTATTCTCATAAAACTTGTTATGTACATGTGATGACTTAGTGTTATGGTCCGCCCCTGCCCCAAATGCTCGACCCATCGCTAAGCCATTCATATCTTGTGACCCCAATTAAGGTCGTAACCGTAATTCTTCTTTAGACCTCCTCTGTGGCATTTTCCCGGAGTCTAAACGACATATACAAAATTTGTAACCGATCTTCTTGCGGTTCTCGAAGTGGCCGTTGTTCAGGGATACTCGTACAATAACTGCACTCGCACCGAGGGATATGAATTAATCAACGTGGTTGAGATTGATGATTAGTTTCAGATATGAGTGTTCCGCAACAATGTCTCATTCTTATTTAAAAAGTGTGTGACACGTGAATGAGGGTGGTTCGTGGAAATAGGGAGCATATATATAAAGGGTTTGAAAAGGTGTGTTGACTAGTGTAGTTAAACAGATTCAACTGTGATAGGCTCACAAATTTCTTGCTATGCTTTACTTTGGTCTTTGTCATTCCTCCTTTTTTATTCCCTCAGACCAAACACACCCTAACATTCTTACCTAACCTGGCATGTTGTGTTTACAAATTAAAAAAAGTGTAAACTGCAAAATACATTCCTGTGGTTTGCACTTTCTCACATAATACATCCATGTCAGAAACTTTTAGCAGTTTACATTTTTCGTTAGGCAAACGTTAGACAAAATACATCCCTGAGGACAAACGATGAAATATTTTTCCGTTATCTCTGACGAGGGATGTATTATGTGAGAAAACCACAGGGATGTATTTTGCATATATTTTATTTTTTATTTTTACTTGTTTAGTTTTTTTAGTTTTTTTTATTATTTTATTTTATTTTTTTTAATTTTTAATTTTTAGTTTTTTTTAATTTCTTTATTATTATTATTATTGGTGTTTTTTATATTATTAGTATTATTTTATTTTATTTTTCTGTTTGGTACGTTTTTTTTTGTTTTTGTCCGACGTAATTATACATTTTTATATGTTTTC
>BQNB010132182.1:0-18669 GCA_026074375.1 Tanacetum coccineum | reverse complement strand
ATAATCTTCTCTCAACCCCTAGAATTTTGTTAGACCGTGATCAAGCCTTTCCAACCTATTCCCCTAGAGAACGATAACAACCCCCGAGTCTTGCCAATACTACTATTACAACGGTTAGGTGCTCTGCCTAGGGAGTTGTAAAACTTCGTGTAGAAGTCATACGACGACCGCACATCACTCTTTGAACTTAGTTTTAGAGCCAAGAACCATCATCAAACTCGTTTTTA
Source organism: Tanacetum coccineum (assembly GCA_026074375.1). Classification (NCBI taxonomy): domain Eukaryota; kingdom Viridiplantae; phylum Streptophyta; class Magnoliopsida; order Asterales; family Asteraceae; genus Tanacetum; species Tanacetum coccineum. The sequence continues at coordinate 18,442 of BQNB010132182.1, read as the reverse complement.
TCATTAATTTATGCCCCGCTTAATTCGATCTAAAATTCTGCACAACACTAACTTTGATTTTAACGCGATTTAAACCTAACCAAACGCGTGTGTATCCTAAATATTAATTCCTAATCATGTTCGTATATTTTCATTCACTTTATTTATATACATTTTACAAACCCTAATTTTTCATCAATTAAAGTTACATATTATGAATTTAATTAAAAGAATGAAAATAAGAATTATACATAAACCTTCTTACGTGACTACACACGATCTTGCACCTTAATTTTTCTTGAAAATTTTTGATGGTGTTTTCTTGTTCTTGATGTGTCGATCGAACCCAAAAGAAAACCAGAGAAAAAGTGATCTAGAGTTTTTAGTTTTAGGGATATATATAATTTGATTTAAGATCATTACCAAAAAGATTTGTTTCCTTTTTCCCTTCCCCCTTTGTTCGGCCGACTATACACACACAGATACATTTATTTTTTATTTTTTTTAATAAAACATTATGTTATGTATTTACTTAATGTATGTATTTTAATTAAAGTGTATTTACATCTTTTATTAAGTTACTTTTAACTTCTAAGAAAATAAAAATACCTATTAAACACTAAATATAAATTATTTACTACACTAATTATTTTTCTAAAATAACATTATTATCAACTTAGTTAATCTACGAACGGACCTAATTTATCAATTAAACTCAAACCGGAATTAATAACTCACGCAACATTAATTAACTCAACTACCAAATAACATTCATTCCAGAATCACAATTATAAGCGACATGAAGCGACTAAATCACTCACCAGCATCTCACACATATTTCATATCCCATAAATCACTTAAGCACATAATTCAAATCACATATCAAGTAATCGGGTCAACAATCACAGTTGACTAGCCTGATTTGGTGACGGTTGTCACAATTTTAGATTCTAAGAAGAACGGTAGTCTTAGGGTTTTTAGTTTTTTTGCTCATAATCGTGCTCTACTTTTCAAATGGTTTTGGTGTTTCCTCACTGATGATTCTTCTTCGTGGACGCGTTTTATTAAAGCAGTTTTTGGTAACCAAAGGACCTTAGATATATGTACCTTGATGTCTAGAAGATCGCCTTAGCTAGACGTAATTTTTGATATTCATTCTCTCTAAAGTAAAGGTATAGATCTTTTGCAATTCATTAGAAAAAAACTGGTAATTGTGAGAATACTTGGTATGTGTTTAATTACACATACCTTTGACCCCTAAAACCGGACTTAAATGACTAAAAACGTACCAAAAATACATTGTATTTGTATGTTTTTCATTTGTATTGTGCAGGAAACGGATATCCAAGAAAAGGAAAAAAATCGAAGCCAAAACGACAAAACCGAGCACGAGAACGGAAAGACCGTGAGAAGTCAAAAAGACCAAGTCAAAGTCAACAAAAAAGTCAAAGTCAAAGTCAACCCCGGGAAGTGGCATTGGAAAGAGCATCGAAAACCAAACCCGAAAACCTAAATTGCCAAAAGTGGGCCCACCCGTACCCACCTAGTGGGCCTGGGTTAGCCCACTTATAATTTACAAACTTTATAAGCCTTAAACCTTATAAATGGCCCAAGTCACCTCTTTTTTATAATCGGCCCAACAAAACAAGCCCAAACCCAAAGCCCTTAACAACCTGTTAACTATTCCCCTTATAACCTTACCCCATTAGTCCTTTAAGGACTAACGGTGCAAACCATCCATAACCAAAAGGGCCAAATAAATTTGCAAGCCTCCAGGACAATGGATGCAATGCACTTATACACCTTGAGGGGCTTGTTTTGCCCATTTCCCAAACTTTTAAAAACAGCGCGAAGCACTGTTTATCTCCCACACACAAAGTGTGTGTGTCCTGTCCTCACTACCCGCCAAAATGCCAACACTATTCCCCTTTCTTCTCCACTTTGTCTACACACCCCACACCTTATCCCACCAATTGCCACCTTGGCAATCCCTTGCATCCCCATTCGTCAAGGAATCAAGACAAAAGATCAATGGCTATGATGACATGACTTGGACACTACTCAAATTCAATGGCTAAGATGACTATTTGAAGATCCTCACACAAGAAGCACACTTCAGTTCTCCTCACAAAAGAAACACACATCCTAGAACCTTCATTAGCTTAGTATAAATAGGTCCTTTGTAAGCCATTATGGAACAATAGTTTTATTCTCAAGCTTATTTTAGTTATATTTTAGCTTAATTTTACTTTTTACTTGTTTATATTTTTAAAGGTTTATTTGAATATTTTAAGTTTGGTTTTAAAATCTGTTTGCAAGTTTTTAAGTTCTTATATGTTTCAAAATCCACTATAAGCTTTTATATTAAGCTCTTATAAGCTGTTTGTACTTAAGCAATGAAAACTTTTTAGTTTCTTGTTGCTTAATAACTAGTTCACAAAAACTCACTCAAAAAGCTCTTTGGAAGATAAGCCTAAAAGGGAAGGGCTTATATTGCTTTTACTAGCTTGTTTTATACAAGCTAGAGCTTGTAGAATAGCTCTAAGAGCACTTGTTTGCCCTGTTTAAGCAAGGGCCTTTATAAGTTTCCATTTTTAGTTTATTTACTATTCAACCGCTTATTTGTGCTTATTGTCTGCTTAAATTTTCTTATTTGTGTTTGCTTATGATGTTTAATGCTTATTATGCTTGTTTTATAGTTTAGAAATCATTTGTTTGAGTTTTCTTATAATATGTCTTGAAATGGCTTATAAACTTGCATAATCTGTTTCAGCTTATTTGAGTGCTTATTTGTTATTTAGATATGCTTAATATTGATAATATAGCTTATTTAACATCTGGTCTTGGTAATTTGTGACTTAAATCATTCTAAATCAAGTTTTAAAAAGGATTAATAAACTTAAAGGGGTGTTTGGTTTAACTGATTTTGAAGGCCAAAATGGGTCAAAAAGAGATATGTCTTTTGGGTCAGTTTAGTTTAGCTTAGATTAGTCCAAAAATTCAGTTTGTTTAAGTTTTTAAGTGTTAAATCTAATTTTCAAGGTTTAAAGAATTTGTGGTTTAAAACTGTTAGGTTATAGCTTATTTTATTTGCTTATTTGATTGTGCTCTTGCTTATTGTTGATTTGTGATGTTTTTGTGTTTATGCATGTGTTAAAAGAGGTTAGAAACCAAGGAAATAGGCATGCATTTGTTGTTTGTGTTTTACCAAAACTGACAAAATTTGCCAAGTGTTCAAAAAGTTTGAGAAAATGCTTTTTCAATTGCTTATTGTGGCTTATCCTGAATTTTAAACTCTCTTTTGATTGTTGATATAAGCTCTTTGAGGTCAAATCTCAATCTGTTTGTAGGTTATAAGTTCATAAGGTTCTGTTTAGGTGCTTATTTTTAAGCTCAAAATTGGTGTTTTGTTAAGATTACAAAAGTTTGCAAAAATTTGTCTAAGTGTCAAAACAGTGTGAGATAGCTTTTTCATGAAGCTTTTTAAGTGCTTATTTGAATTTCAAACTGCTTTTTCATTGTTGCTTATTGTAGCTTTTTGGCCAATCTTTTTAGTGGTATAAGCCACTAAGCCATAAGGATCCATTTTCTAGCTTAAAAATAAGCTAGAAAATAGCCTTTTGACTGTTTGGTTGTCAGTTTTGGCCAAAAAGCTACTTTGCTTATTTAAGCTTATTTGCTTATTGCATTTGCTTAATTTAGGTTTAGTATAGCTTATTAGGTTAGTTTAAGTCAATTTAGCTTATTTTCCTTTAGTTTAGAGCTTATTTGAGCTTATTTGCATTTTAGCTTAAAATTTCTAAGTATTATAGCTTTTTGATTATTCTGTCATTCTAGCTTATTGTAGTTGCTTATTTTTGATCAAAAGTGCTTTTTAGGTATAGTTAAGTTCCTGTCTTTGCTTATTTTGAGTTTTGTTTGCTTTTTAGTGCTTTATTAGCCAAACAGTTAGCCATTTTTAGTCATTAAGTGTTTAGCTTATACTGTCTCCTTTAACAGCTTATTTTGTGCTTATTTGGGGTTTATAAAAAAAGTGCTTTTGTAAAAATTGCTTATTTAGTGCTCTTTTAAAAAGTTGTAAAAAAATGGCATGTAAAAAACATTTGGGAGTTGGGGGAAGTCTCAGGTGAGCAAGGCTCGAACCCGGGACCTCACCCCTACTCACCAAACGTTTTATACACAACACACACTACCACTCGCCCTTGGGTCTTTTTCGGTTTAACTTTGCAAAATTAATCTTTTATAGTCATTTTAGCTCTTTTGGCTTATAAGCCGTTTTAAGCTTATTTCACAGCTTATTTGATAAGCTGTTTTCACCAGCTTATTTTTATTAGATTCTTCTTTGTTCAAGCTACTTTTGCTAATTTTTTCAGATTTTTATTAATTAGTTTAGTATTTTTAAACATTTAATTTCATTAAAATCGTTTTTAATTCATAAAAAATTATAAAAAAGTCAAAAAAATATAATTCTTTTTTAGAAAATTTTCTTTTAACATTTAGGACTTAGGAAAATTAGATTTGCTTTCGTAGGGTTAAAATTGCAAAATTTGATTTTTTAAAGAACGGGATTGAATCCCGTTCACGTTTTTAGTGTTTTTAAGCCCTAATCTCTTCCGTTTTTGGTCTAGTTTTCTTTGTTCTAGCATTTTAGTCAATTAAGACTTATAAAAACCAAAAAGATCATTTTAGGACTTAATTTTGATAATTTAGGGTTTTTAGGTCGCGTTTTAGGATTCCCGGTTTGCGTTTTTAGTTAAAATTTGTTTTCCCTTAATTGTTTTTAAGTGTTTGCCTTAATTTTCCCGTAGCTTTAGAAATCCAATCATAATCTTGTTCCATTCAAGCATCGATTATCAAAACGACTCTCGACTTTCAATTGCATTCCTCGTTGGGGATAACGACCCGGGAATCATACTCCCGGTTTACTACATTGAGAGATTTTTGATTCTTATCCTTATATTTATATATTTATAAGTATTATATATTTATTTATATATATATTTTAAAAAAGGGTTAATCACAAATCAATCATTCCCCTTGTTCTTGTATCGGTGTACTAAAGACGTTGATAAATTCATCTTCGTCAACTTGTGCATATTCTTTATTGGTTTCTGCTTGAATAATGTTCTCATTGGCAGTGACAGTTGGTACTTGAGTTGGTGCTTGACTTGTAGTTTCAGGTGTTGTTTGAATGTTCAATGGAGGTATATCTGCAGCAACGGTTGTTGTAGTAGATTGAGTTGTGTTTTGTTGTTGACGTTTATCAGGAGCATCAACAGCATTTACAGCGGAAGACTTTGACACAACTGGAGTAGTTCCATTGAGTAATTCATCGAACATCGGACTAAATAGCAAATCCAGCTCATTTGACGTTGTTACTGTCTCAGCTGCTTGAGGAACATTTTCTTGACTTTAGGGACCGGGACTTAAACTGTCATGTTCAAGTGCCGTTGTTGGACATTGTGGAACGGGGTCAGAACTGACATGATCTGACGCCATTTGAGGCAATTCGTCAAAGTTAACATGAATGGTTTCGACTATCACTCTTGTTCTCTTGTTATATACTCGGTACGCTCTTGACTGAGTAGAATACCCTACAAAAATACATGCATCACCTTTTTCCTTCATTTTGTCAAGATTTTCACCATCTCTGACGATGTAGCAAAGAGAGCCAAAAATGTGAAAGAACTTAACAGACGGTTTCCGGCCATTGATGATGTGGTAAGGTGTTTTCTCATGTCGAGGAATTACGAGTGAACGGTTTTGAGTAAAACATGTTGTGGCAATTGCTTCAGCCCAAAAGTATAGAGGAACTTTAGCGGCGCTTAGCATTGTTCGAGCAGCCTCAACAAGAGTACAGTTCCATCTTTTGACAACGCCATTTTGTTCAGGTGTTCGAGCAACGGACGTTTGGTGTTTAATCCATTCTTGTGCAAGTATGCATGATGAGTTTGATTCTAAATTTGTGCTTTTTCTGGTTCGATCTGTTCTTAATCTGTGGGGGAAGCCATGAATCCTCTTTGACCAAGTTTGAGGAAAATCAATGAGTACTTTTGGTTGTTTCGTTTTGGACTCATGAGGTGAGTCCTATGATATCTGGTGTAGTCATCATTAATTAAGAGAACATTTTTTTTCCATTTCTACTTTATACCCGCATGTGTCACATAGTCCATGTGTAGTAGTTTGTAACATCTTTTGGGCTCGGGGGTAGTCTTTGTGTGAAAAAGGACTTTCGTTTAAGCTTTCCTCAATCACCAAGGATGAAAAAAGATGTATCTTTGACGAATTTTAACTTTGGAAGACCAATCACAATATCATTCTTTGACAGCAAGTTGATGGAATCGAAGTTTAAGTGAGAAAGACGACGATGCCATAACCATGCTTGTGACGATGTAGCTTTAGCCATTAAGCAAATTAGATTGGGAGTGGATGTGTCTTGAAGAGTGATGGAATACAGATCTGTGCCACGAGAACATGTGAGAAGATCATTTCCCTTTAAATTACGGATGTAACATGTGGACTTCCAAAAAGCAACTTCCAAATCCGCATCAGAGAATTGACCAACAGAGAATAAATTGTGGTTCAGCCCTTCGACGTAGTAAACCCTCTTGATAGTGATTTTTCCTTGAACCAGATCTCCATAACCAATAATCGGTGCAATTTGATCATTTCCAAACTTCACCGTACCCAGAAATTTCTCCACAAAATTAGTTAGAAGCTTGAGATTTCCCGTCATGTGCTTTGAGCACCCAGAGTCGACGATGAATAGAATTATCTCTATGAGCTGCAAAAGAATTATAGGACGATGGAGTATTAGACATAGTGGAACACCTAGGAGTCATAGGTTCTAAAATATTAGCAGTTCTAGATGCATTTCCTAGAGGCATACTAACATTTGTGTTGACATTTCCTATTGGGGACTTAGGTTTCCATTTGTATCCGGATGGTGTAAACTTAGGATACCACCAACTGCATGTCTTACTAACTTGCTCATATAGCTTCCTAGTTATGCTTCTAGGTTTCTTGACAGTGGATTTTGTGGCAACTATTTTCTTATGGGACGTTGCAACAGATTGGTGTTAACAACTGCGTTGGGTTCTTTGGAGCTAATAGGCACATCAATTGGTTGTCTAGTCCTAGAACTCACGCCATTAATATAATGTAGAACACACAAATCATGATTGTCATTCAGCATACATTTTCCACAAGTAACACAAACAAAGTTAACATTCGAGGTCTTAGCATTCAAACTGTCATTACACGCAGTTACAGACGTTTTATTATTAGAAAACTTAAAATTCCTACGGTGGTCTTCTACTTCTTGCTTCTTCCCTTGACTATTGTTAGACATGACTCTATCTTCTAGTTGATTGCTCTTAAGCTGTGGTCTGCTAACACTAGTATTGGGAATTACTCCTGTAGAGAAAGACACGCGTTTGTTAGTTTTCCTAATGTCTTGAGGCAACCGAGGTGTTCTAGTTTGATTAGGCTTTGTGTGCACTTTATACATTCCTGGTGCAATCACATTTGTGTTCTTGAAAATTGGCAACACATTCTGAGGCAAAATCTATGCAGTGACTGGTTTTGAAAAATCATGGGACACATTTTGTGTGGTAACTGACTTTGACTTTGAGAAATCTGTCTTTGCAAGAGAATCTGAAAAAATAGTTGGTTTACCTAAAATTGATTGTCTTTGACTTTTAAAAGCATTCGGTTGTCGAATAACCGATGATTTTTCAAACTTAGTTTCCACAGATTTTCCTTTCATCTTTTCTATGAGTTTCTTCAACTCACTTATTGCAATTCCTTTGTCTTGTAATTGAGCTTTCAAGTCTTGAATTTCAAAATATTGTTCACGTTCTTTTAGAAATACGTTTGACTGATTTTCTTTGAAAGATTTGTCATTTTTTATCTTTTCTTTGCACTGTTGTAAATCAAGTTCAAGGTTAATCGCATGTTTCTAAAGTGCTTCAAAACTCTTTGACATTGTTCTACTTTTTGAAAGCTCTTTTTCAAGATGTTCACATTTTTCCCAAGTTTCCACGTAATCACATTGCAAATTAGTAACTTCATCCAGATCAGTGTACACACCAAGTATTGCATTCATGTGATCAACATAGAAATATTCCCTTGAAAGTTGGTCGATTTCAATAAAAAAACTATGTTTTTTGAGTTTCCAGTTGAGATTTGAGAGTGTCTACTTCATGTTCAAGAGAATTAAAGTATCTCAAATCAGCAACCATTTCCTCGTTCAAACACAAGTGAAAATTTTCTAAGTCCGCATTGATTCTTCTAATTTGGGGGCAAAAATTTCCTTCGATTGTGTTTTGAATGAAAGGATCTATGTTACCAAAATATGTTCTTTTAGCGATTGTTTGTTTGCAACGTTCCACTCCATCAAAAATCGTGTCAACACTCTTTTTAATCTTGAAAAGTTCTTTAGAGCTTTTACACTTTTGATCCCAAGGAATGGATTCATCCATTCGTTTTTCTAACAAAGTTGTTTGTTTACGAAAAGACTCTTTGGAAAATTCATTATTAGAAGATGTATGACTCATCTTTGACGTTTTTGGAAAATAGTGTTGTTCAGCCGACTTTTCCCGTTGTGGAACGAACAAATCATAAAGATTATTCAACTGATCATAATCAAACGGTCTGATTAAATCGCTTAATTTTGATCGACGTTCTTTTTCAAGACGAATCGTTTCGTCAGAATCAGGGGCTAACATTAACGCAAGATTATCATTGTAGCAACCTATATCATACAGACGAGGATTCGATCTTTGAGCTTTCTTGAGGAACTTAGGTTTTGCAAAACTCGTTTTACAATTACGATTAAGCATATTCATTGTTTGAACAGACTGGCCGGTTTTATATACAATATCATTCAAAACCTTGACTTTGTTTTCTAAAGCAATGACTTTATCAAGTTCCTTGTCTTCACGAGTGTAGGATCGATATTCCTTAATAAAACACTGATATACTGTCAACTATGCGGAATCTAGTTGGCAGTACTTAGAAGAACACACACAGATTAATCAAATGATTTGTATTATAAACCTTTTGAATCTGCCTAAATTGCAGATCCCTAATACAATACTAATAGTTCGTGTTCGTTGTTCTATGCACAATCAAATTCTACTTTGACGCATAATTCACTATCATTATCTTATCAAGTTCCGCTTTGGAACTTCTAAGGTCTTTAAACATCACTGATTAGTCTTAGACCTTTCATTGTTGGCTTCTTTGAAATGGAATATTTGATGATTCTAACTTATTTTATAGGTTTTTGAAAACCCAATTTCACCTTTCAATTTATCAACACATGCCCTTGTTTGATGATTCCAAAAATTTAATATCCGATTATGCTGTCATCAAATTTCACATTTTAATTTCGAATTAAAGAAGCAACAAATCACGTTCTTGTCAAGATCATCAGGTATCATCCTGGTCCAAACATGATCTCTATTATAACATATATCCAATGAAACAATAGATGATTTTGTTGTCAACCATGTTCCCCAGATTATGTGATTACAGATCAGGTTTGCTTAGATGTTCATTTGTCCAGGGCAAACACATTATACCTGTCATTATTGTTTTGTAACCTTATCTTGGCTCATCCATCAAAGATTGGTACAGAAATGTCAACTGGATCCTGGAGTAACCTCATGACTGTGCCATGTTCATATAAAGTGCGTCCCATTCTGAACAATCAACTCATCATCAGTATCATCATTCCATAAGCTTGTTCTGCGTTCAACTGAACACTAGCTTCCTTTTGTTGTTACACAATAACATCTTTTCCTTGAGATAACTGCATCCATTACTCATTTGGTTTCTGACATCCCTGATACATGCCCATAGTCCTTGTAGTTATAACACTCATCCCAGACTTTTTACACTACCGAAGGTACCTACATTTTCCCTATCCTCAACAACATTAACTGCCCTCTGATTATCATACCCAGTTCCTCTGTTAATCTTGGAGAATTATCTTGATTAGCTCTACTGGTGTTTGAAGAATGTTCGAATTTGTTGTTGGTAGTTTGTATATTTTTTTGAACGAGAGAGAAAAATAAAGCATAGTCTGTCAATCTCTTTTTTCCTTTGACATTTCATCATCTTTAGTAACCGTAGCAGGTTCTGGATCATAAGTAGGAGCAGAAGAGGTAACAATTGCTTTTCCTCTATTTCTGGTAGATTGTTGTGATCTGGTGGAGGAATATTGAGTGTTTTGAGTAGGATGGTTTTGAGGATGGTAAACTGGTTGTTGTTGAGCAACAAGTGCAAGTGGATTAGCAGTACGTGCTAGTCTTTCAGCTCTTATCTCATTGACTTCATTCTGGTGTTGCTTCAGGATGTCATAAAGTTTGTGATATGAGACAGTCTTCAGCTCTTAACTCTACTTAACAAGTGTCACAAACCTTTGCCATTCTGGTTGTAGTTGAAGTAAGAACTGAACATTCACTTGATGATTTGTAACATGACACTGATTTCTGACAAGCTCATTCATCATCTTGTAGAACCGTGAGTAATACGATTCAAGTGATTCACCATCCCGTGATGTGAATTTTCCAAACTCCCAATATAAATTGGTTTCAAGATCTTGAACATTGATTGATTCACCTTGTTTCAACCTTTCAATGGCTTTCCACATTTCACATGCATTCGGACAAGCATCAACTGTGGAGTAGATATCGTTATCTATCCCTGTGAGAATGATCTGAACGGCTTCAGCTTCGGCATTCAGTTGATCGCGTATGTCTTGTGAAACATTCTTATAGTTCTCCATATACCTCTCTATAGTTGTTTCAGAACTACCTTCAGCAACAGAGCTGTCTTCTCAGCCCATTGATACGTGTATGGTGGATTTTGGAGACACTAGAGGATGATTTCACTGTTAGTTTTGTGTCGTAGTATCTACTTGATTTCTGGATTTCCACTGAACGTAATTACCCGGTGCTAACATTGGTGGACGATCTTTGCTACCCGCTTCCATGATAGCATTATGAAGAGCATTCGATGATTGAGTTTGCAAATTGGTATTTGAATTTGACATTTTGATGAAGTTGTGAATGGATATCGGATCTTAAGTGTTATGAAGTGTTGATTGTATTGTGGTGAGAGAGAATGCAATTAACTCCACGGGATTTTACAACTCTATGATTAAAACCGAGAAGGAAAAAGTTTACTTGTCGGGATTTTACAAAATCAATAGAAAAACCGTGAAATTAAAATTGACATATTTCGCTTGAGGGATTGCATATTTCGCTTGGTTAAAAGTTGCATGTTTCGCTTGAAAAATGAAAGTTGCATGTTTCGCTTAAACTTCTAAACATATTTCGCTTGGCAAGTAACTGTCATATTTCGCTTGTCCATAACATATTTCGCTTGGCAATTAACTTTCATATTTCGCTTGGCAATTAACATATTTTGCTTGACAGTTTAACATGTTTCGCTTCGACTGTTTAACATATTTCGCTTGTCCTTTTTAACATATTTCGCTTCAAATTAAACCTGCATGTTTCGCTTAGATATCAAACGTACATATTCCGCTTGAAATTACACCTACATGCTATCTGTCTAGTTGGGACATCCAATCCAATATAAAACAAGATTACCTCGTGAATCTCCGTTAAATAGTGTTGAGGACACTTCATTAAGAGTTCTTTAAATCGCTCACATGCTTGGTAAAGGGTTTCATCCGGTTCTTGATGAAAGTTGTTGATCTCCTCCATTTTCTTCGCAGTACGAGTAGGTGGACAATATTTGCTTAGAAACTTTGTCTTAAGATCTTCCCAAGTTGTGATTGAACCAGATGGTTTGTTTCTTAGCCAACGACTTGCGGCTCTAGTTAGGGACATAGGGAAGGCTCTAAGCATCACTTGGTCTTGAGTTATATTAGGGATATGGAATAAATCAACAATCTCAAGAACTTTCTCAATGTGTTCGTTCGCATCTTCATGATCTAAACCGCTAAAGGTGTTGTCACGTAGTTCCTTGAGAAATTGTCCTTTTAGTTCAAAGCTATCTTTGTCATCGATTATTTTAGGCTAGCAATTCCGATCCTTAGGCCGTCGGGTTTTGATCATGTATTGTTGCCAAGGTTTACTGCCATTGTTTCCATCAACTTATTCCTCGGATATTTGTCTTCTGAAATCAAAAATAGCTTCTGAATTAGTGTTGGTCTTGATCGTCAAGGGACTAGGTGTGTACTTATACGAAGCTTCCTAGATGATCAAAATTCTCGTTTCGGATCCTTAAAGGGCGTAAATAGTTCCTTAGTTGAACTCCTTGTCATGCTACTACTGAAAACACGGGATGATAACAATTCAGTAGGATGGGCTTTTTCGAGTGGAAGAAAATACAAAAATATATAGAAATAAATGCGAAAGGAAAAAAAAAACCGAGTCTCCTGCTTCCTTATCAGTCCAGCAATATGCTGTATTCATTAAGTTTTGGAATACACCGTTATATTAATCTTTTGAATGAATCGTGTATTGGACAAGAAGTTAGATACGTCGTATCAGATGGAAGTGGATAGCCGTATCAGGTTTATGACAGAACAATGTATTAGAAAAACAATTAAACACACCAAACAACTAAACTAATTAAATAATGAAAACAATACAAATATAAAATATACGAAATTTACATTAATCTAAATTACACTAATCCTAAAGGTTAGATTATTCTAATATTAAAAACCAAAATATCGAATAAAATTAAGATTAAATTTTCACTCCCCAGCAGGGGCGCCAAAAACTTGATGTGTCGTTGTGTGTTGTAATTAATGTGTCAAGTTTTAAATTTATTTTTGCTGACTTTACCAAAAACAACACTTTAACAGCAGTGTACCCGGTTAGATGGGAGTTTCGTGATAAGTAGGGTGTCGATCACTAAGAGCGAGAAAACAACTTTCAATTTTATTAATATTTTGGTTATCTAAACTAAGTTAATTCTATTATATGTTAAACCTATACTAAACCTATGTTAATCCTAAATCTAATGAATAAGGGGGCTTTCAGCCTAGAGATGGACACACATCTGTTTACCAACTTAAGACACTAAAACACAACAAGTAATTTAAAGAAGATAAAAGAGCGCTTAGCCAAATATAAAGAAAACTGTATTAACCATTATTAATCCATTAGAAGTAGGTGTGTTTATTTAGTGGCAATCGATTACTTATCTCGAGGCGGCATATCATCTAAGACTAAGGCCGGTACTTCTTCTTAGACCTATATACGAAGACTTCTGTCACATTAACGTCTCGTGCATAAAGCATCTTATTTGCTGATTATAATAAATCATAAGGATAAGCAATGGTGATCTTGTTAAACTCTAGGTCCATAGAGATTTTACCCACTGACGCTTAAGGCAAATTCATTACATAGTGTCCACTAAACAAGTTCTTTACCCAATTAATCGAGAACGTACACGTTTATCCCTAAGGGTCACCTGCACGGTCCTAACTATGCTTATTGTCTACAGGGCAAATGATAGGTTATTATATTAAATCGTGATCCTATTTAGTCGAGCGTCAAAAAAATCCAATATGGGATCCATCCGGTAGCTAGATTGTCTGCGTCCTTTATCACTGATCCTGTTGAATGATAAGGTCACATACAAAAGCACTGAGATGATACAAGGTATAAACTGAACCCCCCACCCCCCCTCCACCCCCCACCCACCCCACCCACGCAGCGCAACGATAATTTAAGCAGCGAGATAAACCAAACCAAGACATTAAGATCTTAATAATAATAGACATAATACCCCAAGGTATTGACTTCAAACGTCTTAATCAAATACAAGAGTGATTAATTATAGCTAATGGATCGCTCCGCAAACTAATGATGTTAACAAATGATTGCGCAGTAGAACTAACGATTTACAAGAGTATAGGAGATTACAAGTTGTTCTATGGAATTAAATGCTTAATGCTCGACCTTCTTCTGCTCTTCTAAAAATTTGACATTTTTATGTTTGGTATCGAAATATGATTTTGTACAAACCAAAAACCTGTTTTTAGTTTTCTATTTATCAGGTCTGAATTTGGTCAGATGGGTATTGAGTGAGGCAATACGGCTTTATCAGGGGGTTTTTAGAGTAGGGACCACGTTCGATATCTTCCCGAATATTTTATTACTATAACTTGAATATGGCGTTATGGATCTTCTCTGGTATGGTGATAATGGATCTTGTTCATAGTGGTCTTTTTTGTTGAAGTGCTGGCACAGATACGCTGTATTTTCCTTGAGGGATACGACGTTATAGGTGGCAGAAACAGTAGTCTTCAAATGTCTTTGTTTCCAGCCCAGAATGCGTGCCTTTTTGCTAATCTTCACCAATGTAGCGACTCAGTATATAGGATATCAGAACAGTAATCTTCAAATGTCTTCGTTTAAGCTCCAGAATGCGTGCCTTTTTGCTAATATTCACCAAGTACTCCATAATTACTATAATTCTCAAATATAAACGATTAAGTAACAATTCTTTGCAATGATTATACTAAATGGGTTATTTACATAGGATAAATGATGCTATAAAAGTAACGTTATTTGATGTCATCATCAGTACTATTGTAGATTTTCTCAACTAATCAATAACCTGAATGTTATCAATATGTCAATGAGACCAGTCCAAGTGAATACAAAGTTTCTGAACATTCTACGAACATAATGGAGCAAGTTTGTGATGGATGTGAGGATGGCTAGAGATTTGCATACTACAAACTATGATCAATTGTACTCATATCTCGAACAACATGAGGCACATGCAAATGAAACTCGCTTGATGCATGAACGATACGAAGATCCTCTTGGATTTGTTGCTAACTACAATCAATCACCGTCTCAACTTAACAGCTATCACTCTCAATACAACACTACACAGTTTCCTCAACAAACAAACACCTTGATTCTATAAGTTCACTCTCCTCAATCATACTCACCTATGTATCCACCATCTCATCTATCACAACCATAAATCAGTCACTCATCCATTCCACCATCACAACAATATCAGTCTTATATGGATCATCAAACCTAATATATTCCACAAATTGCTTACAACTCACCCCAATCTTCAATAAAACCAATGACTGAGTTCCATCAAATGGACTCAGGTCTTGTTGTTCCTATGTTTAATCAAGGAGATGATCCAATTTCCTACCTCAATAAGGAAATGGCTTTCTTGACAGCTGTAGCTTCTTTAAGGTTCCCTTCAACCAACAATCAACTTTGAACATCCTCTAATATGATAAACCAGACCACCATTCAAGACGACAGGGTTACTGTGCAACAAGTTCAAGGGAGGCAAGGACAAAGTTATGTTGGTACTGGCTATAAGATTAATGCTACTAGTTTTGGGGGAAATAATACAAAGGGGCAGGCAAGGGTGGTTAAATGTTATAATTGTCAAGGTGAAGGACACATGGCTAGGCAATGCACTCAGCCTAAGAGGCCTAGGAACGCTGCATGGTTTAAGGAAAAGGCAATGTTGGCTGAAGCAATTTGGTCAAATTTTAGATGAAGAGCAACTAGTATTTTTTGCAGATCCAACCATTCCAAATGGTCCAACTGCTCAGATAACCATTCCAAACATTGCTGCTTTCCAGACTAAGGATCTTGATGCTTATGACTCTGACTGTGATGATGTCTCTAATGCAAAGGCGGTTCTGATGGCTAATCTTTCCAACTATGGTTTTGACGTTATCTCAGAGGTACCTCATTTTAAACCTTATCATACTGATATGGATAATCAAAGTGTGCATGCAATACAGGGTTTTGAACAAACACCAGTTGTTGATTTTACAGATAATGAGATAACGAGTGATAGCAATATCATTCTGTACTCTCAATATTTGCAAGAAACGCAACAGGCAGCTGTTCAAGACACTGATTTGTATGCACAACAAGATTCAATGATTTTATTTGTGACTTAAAAAATGTCAGAACAAATGATTAATCATGTAAATAATTAGGAAAAGGCTAATTAGGAAAAGAATAATGAATCCTTAATCGCTGAGCTTGAGAGATATAGAGAACGAGTCAAAACTTTTAAACAACGTCTTAATATTGATTTAAGCACACGTGAAAAAAATGATTGATTCTCAAATGGACGATATGATTAAGGAAAAGCTTGCACTTAAGCAGTAAATTGAGTCACTTGAACAAAATCTTTCTAATCAAATAAAAAAAGGAATCTTTATTGCAAACATTTACTGTTTTTAAAAATGAATCCAAAGAAATGGAAAGTAAATATATAGATAAAGAAATTGATTTAAAAAAGAAGATAAAGGAACTGGATTATATTGTTTACAAAGTGGGTCAATCTACTCAAATAGTGCACATGTTAACAAAGCCATAAGTTTTTTATGATGACACTCACAAACAAGCTCTTGGTTATCAAAATCCATTTTATCTCAAGAAAGCTCAGCAGATTAAAGTAACCTTGTATGATGGTAGTGTTATATCTAGTCAACATGCTGCTAGTCCTGTGATTGATGATGAAGAGACATTGATTTTGGAAGAAGTTAGTCGATCTAAAATGCTTGCAAAACAAAACGATCCAATGTCAAGAGAAAAGAAAGTTAATACTACTCCAACTACTTATGTTGAGTTAAATCGATTATCTGAAAATTTTGGTAAACGTTTTGTTCCATAACAAGAATTGTCTGATGAACACGCTTTCTGGTTACAAACTTCACACCCTAATACTGACCAATCTGCTTCATCACCTGTCAAAATTGAGGCTCCTCAGGAACTTCTTAAAGTAAGCTGTAACACCCCTAAAAATGGGTCGCAGCGGAATATAGATATCCGGGAGCATTACTTCATAATAACATTGCACAAGACATGAGAACGACCACAAATCGAGTCGTTTGAAAGTGATACATTGGATTTAATAAAATGTTGATACAAAAGCGTCATGCTTTAACTTGTTCATCCTTAAAAATGTGAAGATTTGACTTCATAATAAATATCCCCAAATTGCAATACACTTGAATCTTTATAGCCATGTTTCCAAAAATATAGACCACCAATGTATCCTTGTACCTTGTAATCCTAAGAAAAACATGCTTAAAACGGTCAACATAAAGTTGGTGAATTCATAGGTTTATATTTGTATAATACAAAACCGCAAGATTTCTCCCGTGACTATGCAACATGTACACTCGTCACAGAAATTGGCATTTCATTTTCCTAAGCCCATGAAACTGAAGCTCGACATAAATGAATACCATATAAATGGCCTACATTGCCCATGATGATGTTCTAACCCAGAACATCCCTTGATCCGCCATGTTATACGTTCGTTCCCCAGTGATAGCTAATCACCCGAACGGGGGCGTCACCCCCAAATAGATCTATTTATAACACCCGCGCTCACCCTCCAGGTGATTTACAATTCATGGTAGTTGGCACATTGGGTTATTGCTACTTAGGCAAAACACGTAATCAATATAAATTATCCACTTGCGTCCATTTATAAAAACAAAGCATGTTCTCACCCCAAAATATATATAAAACCAGTAAAACATGGGGCTATGAACTCACCTCGAGTGAGTTAATCAATAATATACTTTCCAAGTAAAAATGCGTCACGCAAATCGTCAGATGCAACCTATTTAATTTAAGGACGTATAAGTACTAATCACATTGAGTAACTACTACCATATATCATTCTATATAGCTAAATCACCATCTAATTGTGTTTGTGAAATTAAATCGCATATTAATCATGTATTTGTATTCTCGTAATCGTTAAATGATTTAATTGCCTTCATAAAATAATATTTATAAGGTTTAAAACAAGTATAAATATTATTTAAGTGATTCTAAAAAGTTTCGCAAATTTTTTTATTAAAAATGAACCAACATTATTCATCTCAGGAAATAGTGCACAAGTTATAAACGCTTTCGTATTAGGACGAGTTATCAAAAATTTACATTTTTAGATTTTTAGTCCTCTGATGAAAAGTGATTTTTACTGTTCATACCAGTTATAAACTTATTTTTATAGTTTTAGTTATCGTAAAACCCGTAAACGGCGTAACTTATTCGTTATAGCTCCGTTTTTAGCGATTCTTTCGAGTACGTTCTCGTATTTAAAAGCATTATCATATAAATGATATTTTCCAAAATAAATGTTCCTGATAAACAGTAACTTTTTATAAAATTTATTTTATAAATTCGGTATTAACGTAAAACGTATAATTTATCGTATCTTTTTCGTTATTAATCCGTTTTTTGAGTTTCTTACCTTGTTAGAATCGTCATGAGGCGTATTATTTTTATAAAAGGTCAAATCCACTGTTGGAAATTCAAAATCAAAACAGCCCTTTATAATCTATATGTATACTTATATATTGTAGGTCCAGCCCTAGATAGATCTTTAAGCCTGTTGAGGTTGTAGAGCACTTATGTAATCACAAGCAACTCTAAGAGAGACT
>BQNB010132181.1:0-18669 GCA_026074375.1 Tanacetum coccineum | reverse complement strand
AAAAAAAAAAAAAAAAACCTCGAAAAATGATGCTACTCCGCTTAGCTCTAGAAATTGACCCTTATTACACAGACTTTAAAAAAAAAGTTATAGACAAAACATGACGCATGCCGAGCCACTTGAACGGACCTGTCATTAACTTAGAGTATGGACTTTTTTGATTAATAATTGACCCGGTTCGGATAAATTTCTCCTCCTTTGTCTCTTGCTCCTTTTGTAATACTCCACCCGTTTTGGTCTTTGCTCATGCCATCCATGTGGGATAGTATAATGATAACTGTTTGTGTGAAAATTGTGTTATTTAAGGTATGTGTGGCGTAACGAGTTGGGACTAGAGCTGAGCTGAGGTGAGGCTGAAGCTTATATTATAAGCCGAAAGCTAAAAAGTTTGTACTTTTATAAATATGTTTGACGGATTAATTAGAGATGGACCTTATTAATGCACAATCGCATAAAAATATATCAAATTAAATTCACATATATTTTCGGTTTGTGAGTGATAATCCATTGTATTTTGAATGGTATTTAAGTAATTTGACTAGTAATAAAAACTTCAATAAGCCTTTTTTTATGGGTTAAGGCTTATGGAGGCTTATGGCTTATAAAAACTTCAATAAACCCATGTGACAAACAAAACTTATTTAATAAACCGACTTACTTTAAAAGATCAAACCCTATAAGCCCTTAGAAGCTTGTCGCCAAACACAACCTTAGTCATAGGTGTAAACGCTAGTTAGCTACTCAAGATAGGCTCGGTAAAATCTCGAAACGAGCTGAGCGTTAAGGATCTCGAGCTTAACATAAAGCTCGTTAAAAAATAGAGCTTGAGACCAAGCTTTTGATATCAAGCTTGATTCAGCTCGCGAAATCAAATGACTAGCATATTGGTGAATTGTAAAATTAGTTACTATGATATAACATTTGAGATAAATGGGCAATTTAATTTAAAATGTTAATACAATTAGAAAATACTCAAATGGTGTATTACGCTAGAACAATCTATGAATGCCGTCTATTGTATGAAGATATACAAAAGATGTACTTAAAAGACGATTTCTGCAATTTACTCTTATTATTAGTAAACATACAAAAGAAAAGTAAAGTTTGATGTCTTTGTTACAAAAACTTAGAGCTCACATAGGTTTTCCAAATTGCAACCCCCAACAAATTGATGGGAGCAATCTTTAACCTCGAAAGCATAGCACCAAATTTAAGATATTCAATTCATATGCAACATGTATATAAGGTTAGAAGATTTGTAAGAATGATAAAAGGGTAATGTAGAATGGTAATGTGTTTCGTATTTCATTCCTCAACACATGGTTGGTATTTATAGATTACAAGAAGATTAGGATTATGATGAGATTGGGATACACCTCATACGCAAGATAAGGACAACTTAATTGACAACTAATTGACAACTAACACTCCCCCGCAGTCCGAGCGGCGAAATCGCGAAAGCTCAGACTGGAGTAGAAAACTAGAAAAGAGAAAAATAACAGTCGTGCGGATTTGTGACCTTAGCACAAATCACCAACACAAATTACAGGATAATTCAAAGCATCCTAATAACGGAGAATAATTCAAAGCATTCTCTAAAAAACGAAAAAAAAGCAAAACTTTAAAAGGAAGGAAACAATTAAAAAGTAAACAATTAATAACCATAACTCATAATACTAAAACGTGTAAACAAGTAAAAAACCAAACAACCCATAGTCAATAGTCAATGATCGGAGATTGTTCTGGCTCTTCATCTCGTATTGGTCATAATATATTTTTGGAAACTTTCTGCTTTCTTCTCCGCACACGACTGCCGCCACCGTCATCACGATCTATTAAGTCGTTTTTTTTTAGAGATCGGTGTTTGATAATTGACGGGGTGGTTTAGGAGAGGCGGCTTAACATAATCACCTAGGTCTGAGGAGAGGTTATGGTTTGGCGGGGAGGTTTAGAGGAGGCGGCTCAACTTAGCCACCTAGGTCTGAGGATCAGACCCGCTCGGATACCATGTAAGAATGATAAAAGGGTAATGTAGAATGGTAATGTGTTTCGTATTTCATTTCTCAACACATGGTTGGTATTTATAGATTACAAGGAGATTAGGATTAAGATGAGATTGAGATACACCTCATACACAAGATAAAGACAACTTAATTGATAACTAATTGACAACTAATTGACAACTAATTAACAGCTAACAAGATTTTCTCTCATTTATCAATGTGGTACAAAATCAAAATTCATGTCCATCTTATATAACTTTTCGTGTATCGCTTTTCCTGTTGAATGAGTTACTCGTGTTTGTGATTATGGAATATTATTTGTAAACTTATACAAGAAAAAGTAAAAACTGAAGTATTTGTAACAAAAAGTTAAGAGCTCATGTTTCCAAACTCAAATAATTCAATAAATTTACATTATGTTTACGAGTTATTGTGGGATGGAAAAGGAAAAAAAGAAAAGTAAAGAAAAGGAGGAGGAATGAAAGGAAAGAAAGTGACAGGCCCGTTTGTTTTATGGGGAATCATTTTATGATTCTAATGTTTGTTTGTAGTGTGACTTATTATTTACTAAGGTGAGTTCATAGCTCCATGTTTTACTATATCAATGATTTACAACTTTTGGGGTGAGAAACATGCATTGTTTTACGATTGAACGCAAGTGTACATTTTTACATGATTACGTGTTTGCCTAAGTAGCGATAACCCTCTGAGCCCATTATCATGAACTGTCAATTACTTTGTGTGAGCGCGAATGTTATAAATAGATCTATTTGGGATTGACATCCCCGTTCGGGTGAGTAGCGCTCACTGTGCCGGTTTACCGGACAACGGACGTATACCATGTCGGATTTAGGATGTTGCGGGTTAGAACATCATCACGGGCAATGTTGGCAATTTATATTGCAATTCATACATGTCGAGCTTCAGTGTCATGAGCTTAGGGAAACGTAATTACATTTTGTGATGTTTGCATCTGTTGCATTATCACGGGGAAAATCTTGCGGTCCTACATTACATTTTACATAAACCTATGAATTCACCAACTTTATGTTGACGTTTTAAAGCATGTTTTCTCAGGTCAATGAGGCACGAGGTGCTAAGGATACATTGGGGATACTCTTTTGGGGAGTCATGCATAAAAGATTTGGAGTCATTACATCTTGGGATATTTGTTATGATCTAAAATCTTGTTATTTCAATGTTGAACAATTTAAGCCGTTGTGCTTTGTATTAAACAATTTCAATAAATCCAATGTATCGTATTTCAAACGACTCTTTTAGAGGTCGTTCTCATATCTTGTGCTATTGATCTATGAAGTAACGCTCCCGGACACATTATTCCGCTGCGACCCAATTTAGGGGTGTTACACCAAAGGGCTGTTTTAAAAGCGATTCATGAATCATCCCAAAACACGCGATTTAGGCCATAATACACGTACCCGATAACAATACGAATATAAGTATGCGTAACCCGTGGCTATGAGATCAAAAATCACAGATTTTAATACCCTCATATGGTCGAATTTTTCATGAAAATTGAGCCCTATGGGCTGTTTTAAAATAGCTTCACAAAACAATCAAAAACACGCGTCTTAGCCACAATTACGCATACCCGATAATCATATGACATCATATGATTGCTCTATACCACTATAGGTGATTTTATAAATAAATAACATGTAAATAATAAATAAACGCAACGGATCAATCACCTATCAACGGATCCATATAGCCATATGATTAACCAAATGAAAACAAAATAACATATACCTTTGTAGCGTGATTCGGTAGGATCGAATGGAGACCTTCTACATAACCCGATCTAATATATAGAAACCCAAGTGCTCAACGAAGATCAGCTCTATGTAGAAACACACTACACGTCAATGTATATCACCTTGATGCTAGTCTGATTGAAACAACCGGCAATTTTCGGAATTTTAAATAACGATTTTACCCTTTCACTTTTCGAATCCTACTTGACTTTTTGACTTTTGATCTTTTATTGTCACATAAAAACGATTACCGCGTAACCGGTAATTTTTCGGAACATATTTAAATAATAAATCATATTTATTATTACGTACCTCTCATGTGCAAATTATTATTTTTTTAATTATATGACTTGAAAACGAGAAGATATATGTTATTCCTAAGTGGACTTATAAAAAACGACCCGCAAAATCACGTTTTCACGACCCGGACTCTAAAGCAATTGGATGTAAAACGACATTCCGGATAACTTTTTAGTTTTGCCCGAGACCTTAAATCAAGCAGAAAATGACTGAAATACCCTCGCAAAATTTTAGAAACAAAAACAACACGTACCAACACAAAAATAATTATATTATATTTAATTATCACTTTTTATTAAGTAAAAATATTTAATAAATTAATTATCATATTATTCAGAAACGTTTGTTAAAAACGCAAATGTTTGAGTCAAAGTTATATTTTTACGAACAAAGTTTACCCGAGACACCCAATGACTACCAAATAAATAATAAACATTTTAAATAAATTTTATAAAATGTTTATGAAAACTAGTCATGTAAATACCCATATTTCATGAAAAAATTATTTGGAACGCAATGGCGCAAGTTTTGTGTTTTAAATCATCCATTAACTAGCTTAAACATGTCCCGAACCATTATTTAACAAAAGTTACACTTTTGGTCTCCGTGGAAATATTTTCACCCCCCTCCCCCCTCCCCCAGCACGGGCCCTAGGACAAATGTTCCTTGACGGGAAATTACTGTACTTTTTATGACCTAGTCCGCCACATTCACATAACCAAAAACTACCCCAAACAGATAGCGCGACTCGAAAGATCCGTCAAAGTAGAATGTTATCCATTATCATATATTTATACATATAAATAAAACAGCTTTACAACCACATCACTCTGCTTCGTAACAGAAACCCCTCTTCCAGTGTCAACTTCCTATCTCCCCACTCCCAACACACCCGTACTCCACCACTCATTGCCTTGCCCCGCTGCTACACCCTCCCCGTCCCGGTCTCCTCCGTTTTGGAATATTTTATCCACCATTTACACCCTTTAAAAAACTTATATTTAAAATCATTAACCCTAAATTATATTAAACTTGTCACATTGTTTTTGAAACTTTCTACTATGAATACATAACCTATTAGGGTTTCCTCATATTTTCCTAAACCTAACAAACACACTCCCTCTCTTTTCCTTTTCTGGCGCCCCTCCCACATCCGGCCAGATTCCGGCCAAACTTCGGCCATAGCCGCTGCCATCATCACCACGCCGCCACCTTCATCTCCATCTCCACGACACCACCGCAACCATCATCACCACCACGCAACCACCATCACCACGCAGCCAACACCGTCGCCATCAACGCCACCACCAGCCGCCACTCGTCACCACCCTCTCCACCTCACCACCGCAACCAACACTTACCCACCTTAAGGCCACCATCGTCACTACGGCTGCTGCCACAGCCGACACCATCACCCGACCACCACAGCCACCTTGTCACCACAACCGCGACGTCGCCACCACCGCTGTACAACCACCAAAGGATGTATTTGGATCTGGTTTAGCACAAAAGGGTGCGTTTAGATCTGGGTTTTGCACCTAGAGGTGCGTTTGGTCTAATAATAGCACCAAGGGTGTGTTTGTTTTGCGTTTAACAGCCCAAGATGGCATTTGGTTTTGCTCTCAGCCCACAAGGGTGCGTTTGGTTGTTCGTATCACACCAAAGAGTGCGTTTGGTTGTTATAAACACCACCAGGGTGCGTTTGGCTTAACAGAAAACGTATAAGGTGCGTTTGGTTTTGATAGAAGCACCACGGGTGCGTTTGGTCTAAAAACGTCACAAGGGTGTGTTTGGTTGTTATAAACCACATAGGGTGCGTTTGGGTGAGCAGGAAAACCATAAGGGTGTGTTTGGGTGAGCAGGAAAACCATAAGGGTATGTTTGGGTGAGCAGGAAAACCATAAGGGTGTGTTTGGGTGAGCAGGAAAACCATAAGGGTGTGTTTGGGTGAGCAGGAAAACCATAAGGATGTGTTTGGGTGAGCAGGAAAAACCATTAGGGTGCGTTTGGTTTACATGAATCGACAAATCAATAAATCGTAAGATTTCATAAATATAAAAACCGGATCTAATGATGGTTTAATGGTTAAATAAATGTGCTATTTATTATTTTGTTTTTTTAGATATATATCAAAACACGCGTATTTGCAACATGGAATGATTGAAGAAGGAAAAAGCATTGAATTTTATAAACATGGGAAACGTCTTATAAACGAGTCGGACTTGCCGAAATTTCTATAGATTTCTATACTTTTACAAATGGGACAACTATTTTAGCCACAACCCGTCGAAGAAACGAAATACAAATTTATAAGATATTATTTTCTATTTTATAATTTTCAACTAGAAGATAACATCATAACTGTTGTAAAAGCTTTACAAACATCGTTTAACATAATTTGTAACTTTAACGTACGTTTACATCTATGCAAGAACTTTTATTTAATTAATTAGTGTTTTCCGAAAACGTGTCAGACTATTTGGTTTAATTATTTACTCACACTTCTTATATAATACTTGCAAAGTATTATATACTTCATATTAATCTTTGGATTGTTTGTCTTTATTATATAATTCACGGTATGAGTTATATAATTGTTTATTTTTCATATGTAATATATACGGAATATATTACATACTTTGCGTTTACTTTTTAATTTATTTTATTTAACCAACCACCAAACTATTACAACTTGAAATCTAAATAGTTTATCAACGTGTCGCGTTGACGTGACTATCCATCGGAAAACCCAAATATATTATCCTAGGCTAGTGAATTATAGCCGTTAAGATGAACCGCAACTTCTTGGTCGAGTTGTTTTGGTTTCCGTTCGTGTTATGCTTAATATATGCATTTCTGCCAATCGTTCTTCTACATCGAGGTGAGTTTATAGCCCCTCTTTCACTTGTTTTACAATTACTTTACAAATCTCGGGGGGAGAATACATGCTCATTACAACTTGTTTACATACTTATACTTATACTCATTTAAAAACTCGGTTATTCGATTTATATCACACTTTTTCTACTTATGTATTTAAGTATTCAAAGCTATTTATGAATACAATGGTTGTTTTTTCATTGGACACAAGTGTTTTCGGTTATCATCTCCTGTTTACGTGTTGCCTAAGTAGCGATTAGACCACTCTCTTGCCCGACAGACACTGTTGATTACGGATTGTATGCTGTGAATGTTATAAATAGAGCTATTGGGACTATATTTCCTATCGGCTGGTGAGTAGCGCTCATACACACGGGGTTCCGGATAAAACGGATCTAATCATGTCAAATCTCTTTGGTTTCTTGGGTCGACACTGGTGGGCATAATACATTGGCTATTATTGAACACCACAATTTGCTATCGGTATCATGAGTTTAGCAAACAGTAGATATATTTTATGTGATACTGTTATGTTGTAGTAGTTCACATTCATTTTGGTAAAATTCTTGTTGTCACACTACTTTTGTTGAACTTTACTGATTACTAAACACTTTCATTATACTGTAGTGAAGCACGTAGACACTATATTTTTACGGTTTCTACATTTACACATACATTTTTTTGCGGACTATTATAAGGATGAAAAATGGTCATGACATACTTTTTATAAATCCTTTTTTTTTTGATTTCAAATTTTATACTTATAAAAAATATATGAACTCACCAACCTTTATGTTGAACTTTTTAAGCATGATTTTCGCAGGTGATAGATGTGTGGTTACTTGATGTGCATTTGGAGTCTAAATTGAAAGTTTCAATTCAGTAGATATGGATTTCTACTTACATACAAATGATCAAATCTCGTTGTATTACTTTCAAGCTTTTCATTGTGATGCAATTATTGGACAAATGTTATATCAATTTCAAGAAAATCAACGAGATTACTTTTTAAACGACACATTTAGAGGTCGTTCTCTTGTATCTTGTGCTGTTGTATTATGAAGTAACGCCCCCGGACATATTTCCGCTGTGACACATTTTTGGGGGTGTAACAGATTGGTATCAGAGCACTGGTTATAGAGAACTAGGTTGCATATTTTACCCTAGACTATAACCATTTTCACAACCATTGCATCACATCAAACATTTTCAAAGTGCATGCACACTACTTGCTTACTTTCTTACATTACGTGCTTACATGACATAAATGTATATAATATATATGCTTACATCTTTTTGTGTATATCGTACATTTATTTATATAAGAGTTGTTTATATAAATACCATAACATTTCTTAAGACATTGTGGGTTGCACAATAGTCTCATTTTACTTTTTAGACATTGTGAATTGCATAATGGTCTCACTTCGTTCTAAGACATTGTAAGTTAAACAATGATCTCTGAAAATATTTTTTTTTTCATAACTATATACAATATCGTATTACACGAAACCTGTCACAATTTTGTTTACATGAGATTATGTATAAATCTAAGTATTACAAGTCTTGTATGGGCAGAACTTATAATATGAGGATTGATATGATAATTGCTTTGTTGACTCGTTCATAAAGACCTTTATCTTATTTACTCTAACCGAGTACTCATCAACTATTTTGAACACTATGTCGATTTTCCCTGATTGTTTTACTCCTCGTCTCCGAAGACGAGTTTTGAACACTCATCCCATACTCATTAGAGCACCTGCATCGATATGTCATTCACCACCTTGAAGGTTATGTGAGTACGCGTACTGCATCAGAAATTATTAAGTAGGATGATTTATAATCTCTTTATTTGAAAGGATTGTGACGCCTCTTCATTTAAATAAATAAATTGTAAATCACCGAACCATAAGTTTATCAATTTATTATTTACATAAATTGGGACGCTTCTTTATGCAAATAATGAATTATAAATGAGTGGGCTTAATGGTATCCAATATGACACGAGTATGAACTCGAACCCGATAATCACAAGAATCCGTCAAAAAGATTTAGGAAGACAATGGTGTCTTACCACTCAGCAAAAAATCTCAAAGCCTCACTTGAACTACACGATCTCATTCTTAAGTTATTACTTTTGCCGTTACAAATTCTTACAATCATGAACTGTTTGTGGAGCTAACCGACTTGTGCACACTTGAGCTAATGGAGTTGATTCATCCTCGAACTAACGACTAAGTACCATATTCCGCCGTCTGTCGCATAAGCTCTCTCGCGACCTCCCCTCATTGGTCAAACTTTATACTGGGGATATTGTTTCTCGAAATGTCCTCACTCTCCGCATCCCATCATCGTTTGTTATAGTTGTCATGGTTATGTGGCTGTTGTTGGGTCCTTGAGCAGTCCTAGCTTGTACAACTTTATCCAATAGGTAATGTAACCCCCCTTAAACCAGATAAACACCTATCTACGAAACATCTAGTCGAACTATTCATTTCGGGCCACTAGTACGAAGACTTAGGTCGCGATACATCCTAGTACTGCCAAGTAAGTTGAATACTTACATCCATTAGCCTCATCCGATATTAATCATCGAACATTACAGATATTAGAAACGAGACTTCGTCCTTGAACATTTGAAACTTTATACAGACATACTCACGCTACTACACTTTCTCCTTCGATGTTTTCACTATTAAGAGACTTTCTTTATAACGCGTTTATACAAGTCATAAGACCTGTGATGATATTTTTTTGAGATACCTATTTTGATGGATTAAATATCCTGCTCAAACCTAGCCAAAATCTAAGTATATTAAGAAGTGTCGAAACATCGAATTTTGCTGAATAAAGTTATCAGCGTCTTGTTTAGAACTGGTTTATTAAATCTTAAATCTTTTCTTGGTCACACAATCGGTTAACACAAATTAAATCTTGGGACGAGATTTCTTTAAGGGGTAGGTATTGTAACAACCGGCAATTTTTAGAATTTTAAATGACTATTTTACCCTTTGACTTTTTGGATCCAACATGACTTTTGACTTTTGATCTTTTATTGTCACATAAAAATAATTACCGCGTAACCGGTAATTTTTCGGAACATATTTAAATAATAAATCATATTTATTATTACGTATCTCTCATGCGCAATTTTTTTTTTACTTATTTGACTTGAAAACGAGAAGATATATGTTATTCCTAAGTTGACTTATCAAAAACGACCCGCTAAATCACGTTTTCATGACCCGGACTCTAAAGCAATTTGATGTAAAACGACATTCCGGACAACTTTTTAGTTTTGCCCGAGACCCGAAAACAAGCAGAAAATGACTGGAATACTCTCGTAAAATTTTAGAAACAAGAACAACGCTTACCGACACAAAAATAATTAAATTATATTTAATTATCACTTTTTATTAAGTAAAAATATTTAATAAATTGTTTATCATATTATTCAAAAACGTTTGTAAAAAATGCAAATGTTCGAGTCAATGTTGTATTTTTACGAACAAAGTTTACCCGAGATACCCAATGACTACCAAATAAATAATAAACATTTTAAATAAATTTTATAAAACGTTTATGAAAACTAGTCATGTAAATACCCATATTTCATGAAAAAATCATTTAGAACGCAATGGCGCAAGTTTCGTGTTTTAAATCATCCATTAACTAGCTTAAACATGTCCCGAACCATTATTTAACAAAAGTTACATTTTTGGTTCCCGTAGAAATATTTTCACAATTAACCCTAAATTATATTAAACTTGCCACATTGTTTTTGAAACTTTCTACTATAAATACATAACCTATTAGGGTTTCCTTATATTTTCCTAAACCTAACACACACACTCCCTCTCTTTTCCTTTTCCGGCGCCCCCTCCCACATCCGGCCAGATTCCGGCCAAACTCCGGCCATAGCTGTTGCCATCATCACC
The DNA here is from genome assembly GCA_026074375.1 of Tanacetum coccineum. Classification (NCBI taxonomy): domain Eukaryota; kingdom Viridiplantae; phylum Streptophyta; class Magnoliopsida; order Asterales; family Asteraceae; genus Tanacetum; species Tanacetum coccineum. The sequence goes on along the minus strand of BQNB010132181.1, from coordinate 7,770 downwards.
ACGCCGCCACCTTCATCTCGATTTCCACGACACCACCGCAACCATCATCACCACCACGTAACCACCATCACCACGCAGCCACCACCGTCGCCATCAACGCCACCACCAACCGCCACTCGTCACCACCCTCCCCACCTCACCATCGCAACCAACACTTCCCCGCCTTAAGGCCACCATCGTCACCACGGCTGCTGCCACAGCCGACACCATCACCCGACCACCACAGCCACCTCGTCACTACAACCGTGAAGCCGCCACCACCGATATACAACCACCAAAGGATGCGTTTGGATCTGGTTTAGCACCAAAGGGTGCGTTTGGATATGGGTTTTGCACCTAGGGGTGTGTTTGGTCTAATAATAGCACCAAGGGTGTGTTTGTTTCGCGTTTAACAGCCCAAGAGGGCATTTGGTTTTGCTCTCAGCCCACAAGGGTGCGTTTGGTTGTTCGTATCACACCAAAGGGTGCGTTTGGTTGTTATAAACACCACCAGGGTGCATTTGGCTTAACATAAAACGTATAGGGTGCGTTTGGCTTTGATAAAAGCATTACGTGTGCGTTTGGTCTAAAAATGCCACAAGGGTGCGTTTGGTTGTTATAAACCACATAGGGTGCGTTTGGGTGAGCAGGAAAACCATAAGGGTGTGTTTGAGTGAGCAGGAAAACCATAAGGGTGTGTTTGCGTGAGCAGGAAAACCATAAGGGTGTGTTTTGGTGAACAGGAAAAACCATTAAAGTGCGTTTGGTTTAAATGAATCGACAAATCAATATATCGTAAGATTTCATAAATATAAAACCGGATCTAATGGTGGTTTAATGTTTAAATAAATGTGCTATTTATTATTTTGTTTAGTTTAGATATATATCGAAACATGCGTATTTGCAACATGGAATAATTGAAGAAGGAAAAAGCATTGAATTTTATAAACATGGGAAACGTCTTATAAACGAGTAGGTCATGCCGAAATTTCTATAGATTTCTATACTTTTACAAATGGGACAACTATTTTAGCCACAACCCGTCGAAGAAACGAAATACAAATTTATAAGATATTATTTTATATTTTATAATTGTTAACTAGAAGATAACATCATAACTGTTGTGAAAGCTTTACAAACATCGTTTAACATAATTTGTAACCTTAACGTACGTTTACATCTATGCAAAAAGTTTTATTTAATTAAGTAGTGTTTTCCGAAAACGTGTCAAACTATTTGGTTTATTTATTTACTCACACTTCTTATATAATACTTGCAAAGTATTATATACATCATATTAATCTTTGGATTGTTTGTCTTTCTTATATAATTCACGGTATGAGTTATATAATTGTTTATTTTTCATATGTAATATATATACGGAATATATTACATACTTTGCGTTTACTTTTTGATTTATTTTATTTAACCAACCACCAGACTATTACAACTTGAAATCTAAATCTTTTATCAACGTGTCGCGTTGACGTGACTATCCATCGGAAAACCCAAATATATTATCCTAGGCTAGTGAATTATAGCCGTTAAGATGAACCGCAACTTCTTGGTCGAGCCGTTTTAGTTTTAGTTCGTGATATGCTTAATATATGCATTTCTGCCAATCGTTCTTCTACATCGAGGTGAGTTTATAGCCCCTCTTTCACTTGTTTAACAATTACTTTACAAATTTCGGGGGAGAATACATGCTCATTACAACTTGTTTACATACTCATACTTATACTCATTTACAAACTCGGTTATTTGATTTATATCACACTCTTTCTACTTATGGATTTAAGTATTTAAAGCTATTTATAAATACAATGGTTTTTCTTCATTGGACACAAGTGTTTTCGGTTATCATCTCCTGTTTACGTGTTGCCTAAATAGCGATTAGACCACTCTCTTGCCCGAAACTATCATGAACTGTTAATTACGGATTGTAAGCGTGAATGTTATAAATAGATCTATTGGGACTAATTATCCTTATCAGGGTGAGTAGCACTCACTGCCCACGAGGCTCCCGATAAACGGATATATATCATGTCAAATCTCATTGGGTGTCTTGGTCAGACACCGGTAGGGCATAATACACTTGGCATATTATATGCTACACAAATTAGCTTCGGTGTCATGAGCTTAGCGCAACAGTAGATACATTTTATTTGATACTGTATCTGTTATAGTAGTCACATACATTTTGGAAATCTTGTGGTCCACACTACTTTGTTGAACATTACTTATTACTAAACACTTTTTGTGGAAACTAGAAGGGGGGTTGAATAGTTTACACGTTTGTTTACAGTTTAAAAGTTTACTTTCAAAAATGTATAGATCCGAGTTATATGTTCAATCAAATCACAATATGAACAATTGATTTCAACATTTACATATACAAAAATCTATGAACTCGTCAACTTTATGTTGACCCTTTTAAGCATGTTTTTCTCAGGTGAATTAGATGCTTGGCTTACTTGATGTGCATCAGAGTCTAAATTGACAATATTTCATTCATGAATTTCTACTTACATACAAATGATCCAATCTCGTTGTATTGCTTCAAGCTTTTCATTGTGATGCAATCATGAGACAAATGTTATATCAATTTCAAGAAAATCAACGAGATTACTTTTCAAACGACACATTTAGAGGTCGTTCTCTTGTATCTTGTGTTGTTGTATTATGAAGTAACACTCCTGGACATATTTCCGCTGCGACACATTTTTTGGGGTGTTACAGCAATTGAGTGTGATTTTCCTTTTACCATATATTACATCACATATGAGTGTTTGAGTGAATTATACTTTCCTTATTCGTGAGGTGCTTAGTCATGTTATTACAGCTTGAAGATCGTTGGGTATTGTCAAACATCTCTGTTTTCACATATTAAAAATCCAAAAATATTATTCACAATTCTATGTTTGTTTTGTAAAGCTTATTATTTTCCTTAATTGCTTAGGGGCAAGCATACCTTAAGTTAGTGTGTGTGGGGGGGGGGGGGGGTGGGGGGGGAGGTGTGAGGTAGGGTTGCGGCGCCTTTTGCACTTATTTAATACAAAAACCAAAAATATTTTCATTAATTTCACACCTAATAAAAAATTTTAAAAAATAAAAAAATAAACATAAAAATAAAAAATTTAAAAATTTAAAATAAAATAATAATAATAAATTTGTGTTGTCACTTAGGACCTTGTTTATAAAATTTCTTTTTTTAGATTTGCTTGAGGGCAAGCAAAGTTTTAAGTGTGGGGGGATTTGATAACACTCAAATTATACATGTTTCTATATGCGTTCTCTGTGATTTTATGTATATAAATTGGTTAATTATATGAACTTTTGGAACTTAATCGAGTATATTTTCTATTGTAGGTTCTATGCACGTGTCGTGAAAGAAAACGGAAGAATACACAAAGATTTGAAGCTTAAATAAAGAAGTAAACTCAAACTAAAAGCTTCCTGACACCTGTTCACTGTTTTGGCCATAACTCGGTCATACGAACTCCATTTTAGTTGGTTCAAGCGGCCACACGAGTGGAATTCAATTATCTACAACCATGAAAAAGGCCAAGTGCTGAAGTTGCAGAAAGTGCGGCGGGTTTACCCAAAGTGCGGCGCACTTTTCAGTCTGTGGAAAAATTAAATGCAATTAAATGCTAAGTGCATTAACTCCCTATGTGCGGCGCACAAATAAGTTTGTGCGGTGCACTTTGACCCCCGAACAGCCTATAAATACCCTCCTTGGCTCTCCCATTTCATATATCCCACACACAACTCATATATCACACACACACTCTCTAGAAATTAGTTTGGAGAGGAGGAAAGAGTGGCGAGGGTCTTAAGACCCAATGATCCAAACACCCCTCTACACCACCATGCTACCACCATGAAACCACCATGAACCACCACCATATTCATAAATTTCCCAGTTCTAACACCATATCTAGACCACCTACCATCCATTTCTAGAATCTCAACATTTCTTACTTTGATTCGTAGAGAATTCACACCAAATTCTCTTAAGATCATCACCATAAACCTTGTTACCAAACACTCCATTTGGTGATACTTTGTTGAATTTCTAGAAGTTAGGTAACATATTTCCGGTTGTCTCAGTAGCATTTGGTTGTTGGTTGATCATGGAATTGTTAGTTTTGGGTTGGTGGTTGTTGTAGTCGAAATATTGGTATTGTTACTTTGTTCTCATATGTGAAACATGAATAATATTTGTATGATTTTGCTATGACCTATGAATATACATGTGTATGAATTTGATGTTATCTTGCTTGGATAATTTTTTATCTCTTGGTATATCATTGCAATTGAAATAGGCCGAAAGGGTTAATTGTCTTGATGTATTTTGAACCGTTTGTCTATGACGTGTCAATATCATACTTGTGAGAATTGTGTGGTAAATTGATAAACAACCCAAGTAGACTAATGTTTAAGACCCTTCCTTATGTTGACCGACCGGGTTGGGAGGAATTCATATTTATGCATATTTGATCTAAACCATTCTTAATGCACTCGTGATGATATAGTATATAGGCCGAAAGGATTCTATGTTATCATTGGTAGATATGCTTGATATTATGATTACCCATCATATATGACTTGTATGCTTTGTTTATATAAAGTCTTGCTCTATCTCTATCTATTATGTTATGTGGATCATGTCTTATTCCTTGCTTGCTTTATACACACCTTTTGGCTATTTGACTAGTGACAATCAATTAGCTTTGTTACTTGATAAATAATCTGTGAATTGCTATAAATCCCGTGGAACGGCCTGGACTTACCTAAAATCTATACTATACACGAACAGGTATACTTCCCGAGTGTTGTGTTTTTGGTCAAAATGGGTATTTCTAGTTATTATAAATTTAAAGCTTGGAAAACACACATCAGGCGCCTTTGCCGAGGAGCTAAAATTAGTTGTAATTTGATTTCTTGTATTTTTATTTCCGTACAAATCTTTAATATTTCAGGAAGCATCATGGCTGAGGAAGAGATCGATAACGTCACCATAGAGCAATACTTGACATTGTCTCGAGGGAACCAGACATCAGGCATGGTTAAACCCGAAATTGGAGGCAATGCGAATGTTGAAATCAAGAGCCAATTCATGCGAGAATTGCGGGATGACGCCTTTTCCGAGAATAAAAATGACGATGCTCATGAGCATGTCGAGCGGGTCTTAGACATCGCCAGTTTATTCAGCATTCCAGGAGTGACATACGACGCAGTCATGCTGCGCGTTTTCTCCATCATACTCACTGGAGCCACTAAAAGGTGGGTGTACAGACTATCCCTAGGAACTGTCGACTCCTTGGGATCTCTTAAAAAGGCATTTATCCAATGTTATTGTCTGCCATCCAAGACCGCTAAGCAGCTTGAAGAAATTTGTAACTTCAAGCAGAAGGCGATGAAACATTATACCAGGCTTGAGAAAGGTACGATGACCTGCTTTACAAATGCCTGACCCACGACGTCAATAGCCATCAAAAGGTGAACATCTTCTACAATGGTCTGGGCACTATGAACCGCCAATTGCTAGACTCGCAGGGGCTAATTCTTGGCATGATACCTGCTCAAGCTCTAACGGCAATCCAGACTATTGCTGACCACTCCCAAAAGTGGCACGATGGTTCATCTAGCAGAATGAGATAGCAACAATAACTCTGAAGGAATCGATGCCATTATAAGTAAGCTAGATATCTTAGGCCGAGACATAAAAAAGGTTAAGGAAAATGTACATGCAATTCAAGTAGAATGCCAAACTTGCGGAGGAGCTCATCTCGACAAGTAATGTCCTCTCAACGAGGAAGTAAAAAGTATGGAGGAAGTTAAATATGGGGAGTACGGAAGACCCTTTCCAAACAACAACCGAAATGTGGGGAGATTCAATAGAGGAGTAGCGAGATACAACTCGCATGACCAGCCCTCATCAGGTAAGAGGAAGCCAAGTCTAACTGAAATAATCAATAAATACATGGAAGAGGCAGCCAAGAAACATGCAGAGCAAGACGAATGGTTAAGGAAATTTTACCAAATCACTAAAACAAATAGAGAAAATCATGACAAGATTATCCAAAGTCTTGAGACAAAGGTAAAAACCTTAACAAACAAAGTTGAAGGACATACAAACGGGGGAAAATTCGAGGAATGCAAGGCAATCTTTAGTGAAGATAGATCACCTTTATACATACCCTTCTATTACTCTCCCGAAGAGATTCAATACTTTTCTGCAATCTCAGGTTTTTCTGATAAGGAAAAACACGAGACCAAAAAATCTAGATACAATGAGGCTGTAGCAACAATCAATATTACTCCTAATATTAAACAGGCACCTCAAGAGAAGAAGCAAGATGTAAGATACTATGTGGAGCCCTACAAACCATCGATTCCGTTTCCTAAACGTCTGGAGCATCACACGGAAGAAGCATTAGTTCATGAAACTATGGAAAGCCTAAAGAAAATTAGGATAAACCGTCCTCTCTTAAAAGAAATTAGGCAGACAGAAAATTACGCAAAACACATAAAAGACCTGGTGGCTAACAAACCAAAGACTGAAGAGGATGTTGAGGTTAGGATGAACCGTAGATGCTCTGCTTTGCTCTAAAATCAGCTACCCCCTAAGGAACAGGACCCAGGAAGTTTCATTCTCCCCTGTTCCATTGGAAGGCTTGACTTTAATCACGCTTTAGTAGATTTAGGAGCCAGCATTAGCGTCATGCCTTTATCTATGTATAAACGCTTAGGAATGGGAAAACTTGCACCAATTAACATGGTAATCGAAATGGCAGATAACACAAAGTGTACTCCTAAGGGAATAGTCGAAAACTTACTAGTAAAAATCAACAAGTTCATCTTCCCTGTTGATTTTGTCATACTAGATATGATAGAAGACTTTAAAATGCCCATTATCTTGGGTAGACCTCTATTAGCCACAGCCCACGCTAAGGTTAATATATTCAGAAAATCAATTTTACTTGAAGTAGGAAATGAAAGAGTCATGTTCAAAACGAGGCACAGCTTTGCAAACACACCTGTCAAGTCGGTTCGCACCATTAGAAGCAAAGTTCGTCCGGAGGATGAAGATTTGATAAATATAGATTATGATTTATTCTTATAAGAAACAGAATCCTGTAAGTTTAACCACTTATTAGCTATCGATCCTGATATTTTCCCCTATGATATAGATGTTCAGGTTTCATATGAAGAGGTAGTCTACAGGATGACAGAGCAAGAGGACCCACGGAAAATCAAAGAAATGGATGAAGCAAATATGGAACGTCACCAAGACTTCACAACTATGGAAAAACCTAAGGTGCATTAGTGTAAGGCTATCTCACGAGAAAAAGAGAGTGGGCACGAGTATTGGGCATCCTGCGACCCATATAACGATGTATGTGATGAGGGAGACTTTCCTGATGATGCGGGTCTCGTAATATTTCTACACAAGAAGTTTTACAACTCCCTATGCAATGTACCTAATCGTTGAAGTGTAGTATAGGCAAGACTCGGGGTTGTTTATCGTTCACTCGGGGAATAGGTTGGGAAGGCTTGATCACGGTCTAACAGAATTCTAAGGGTTCAAAGAAGATTATTTTTTTATTTTTATATTTTATGAAAAGTAAGTAAATCATATAATTGGAGAGGTGGTTGGTTTTAGCTATTAAACTAAATATATTAACTAAGCTACTGGTGATAATAATAAGATAAAAGATTGTGTTTATTTAATCATGTATTACTCCCTAGATTGCTTCTCCTAGTATTGTTGCCTTGTCACAC
>BQNB010132180.1:0-18669 GCA_026074375.1 Tanacetum coccineum | reverse complement strand
TTTTGGACTAGAAAAGAAGTATATTGCTATTAAAGAATACGATTACGATGATTTGACAAGAACCAAAGAAGATGCGTGTCGCGCTTATCAAAAAATCTTTCGTATCATGGATGAAGGTTGGTTCGTGACAAGGGCAGAATGAAAGACTAAAGACAAGTCTAACTTAAAACTTTGCTGTAAACAAAAGTGCTTGCTGGGAGACAACCCGAAATGTATTTTCTTATTTTTATCTAGTCTGTCTTCCCAGACTCTCGATACGGCGTATCCATGGTAGTTGGATACAACGTATTGATTGTCTGGATGATATCCGGTCTTTTACTTTTTTACATTTAAAACATTATTATCAGATTTGTCTATACCGCGTATTCATGAATATGATACGACGTATTTAACAAAATGACCCACACCTTTGATAGTTTTTACAGGTATCAATATGGCGTATCCTGGTTTTAGGATACGGCGTATCGACTTCCTATACAGTTTTCTGTTTTTGTTTTTTTCTAACCGTTGAATATCGGAGATAGATTTGTATTGGTTTTCCCTATATCTTATACAGGACCTTACTAAACAAAAATGACAACTTTAGTGGAGTATTTATATTCTGGAATTTTGTGTGTTGTAGTCATGTTGGAATATAGACGCTTTCACAACACACAATCTTGCTCATAAACACAACATGAAGGATCATACCGAACAAATCCCATGGAAGTTTCTAGTTCTAATTCTTTTAATTCCTCGTTTTCAATGTCATATTTATACAACGAGGTCGTTGTATATTTCAAGTAGGGGGAGGAGAATTAGAACACTTACCTGTCCATATTTTCACTATAAAAAGGCTTAAATTATGCCTAAATTTAAAAAAAATCAAGCATAGTTTTGTTAAATTATTAGTTACATAACCCGCACATATAACCCTTGTTAGATATTATGAGAATTTAGCCTTATCCATTTCCAAATGTTTACCCAAATTCCACAAAATTATGAGGGTGTTGGTGATGTTGTAGACTTTAGAACTTGGCTTGGTATATCTATTCGAGACCACAATAATAAGTACTATTTTAAAAAGATGGAGTGACATTTTCTAAATAGGTAAATTTCTAGGATTACACCCAAAAAGCCTATACATGTCATGATATTAACTAACTACACTGGTTAGTTAACCCCCGTATAAACCTTTTGGTTTACTCTCATTTTTAGAGTAAGATACCTCTAGAAAAACCTGTTGAGCCATTCCATTCTTTTCTTACACCAAATATTTTTTCGTTACACCTTTACACCTTAGCCTACCCTATTAGATTAAGTCCTTAATCAGTTGCTAGTTACTTTTGTGTAAAGTACTGTATTTCCTGTGTCGCAATGCAAATTTTTTTTCTATATACGGTTAGGTCGGAAAAAATTACACAATGCAATTGGGTACGTGTGTGAAATTTCTATCTACGAATCGGTCGGGAAAATTGCACAATGCAATAGGAATGTGAAAGTAGTGTATATTTTTAAATCTTAATTCTTTCAGTGTATTTTCATAAATTATTATTTACATCCAAAGTATGAAGAAGTATGGATAAATTATCCGGATTGATTGTAATCGTGAAGATGTTGAAATTACACCGAAATTTGTAGTGTATATATATGAAGAAAAAAAATTCAAAAAAAGTGAAAAATACAAAAAAGTGATTTCATGCTATGAGTATTGTTGTTGTTGGTCCGAAAAATAAACCAAACCAAGTATGTCTTGTATAAAAGTGGTCGATATCACCACTAAATGTTGTAAAGTATGTATAGTATAGATGATTGGGAGTTGACCGTTACGGGAATGCCAACTAAGGCTGTTTTTGTTGATCTATGATCAAGACGTTTATGTATATATTTTTCTGTGTCTTTATCATTGTCCGCCTTGTTGGTTTATTATTTTTTGGAAGAAAGGATTTAGAGTTCCATACCATATATCACTCTTCGTCCCACCCCTTTGTTCTACTCTGAGAGGGGGATAGATGCAATCATATATGTATATTTCTAGTTCGTTACGGATGTGAATATGTGGTAGTCGCCCTGTGTTTACGACTTTGGTAAAGACTACTAATCCTATTCTTTAGCTTATTCGAGTTAAGGAATGAATGCAACCATGTGTGTCTATTCCATCGTTATGGATGTGTATGTATGGTTTATCGCATTTTCTAGAATATTGGTATTGATAGAGATTAAAAAAGAGTGATCAACACTTAAATCCTTTTTAAAACCCATTTTACCTTTTTAAGAATTGTCACTTCTTAGCTTTAGTAGTGGAGATGATGTAACCTATGCTAGCTCTGATAGAAATACTCATCACGATCGAGCAATTAAGCGAATTAGTTACATGTTACCACATAGATTAGTTGAGTCATTTCATCTTCCTATTTCGTGAGGTGCTTGGTTGTGTACTAATAATGAACGAATAAATGCTTAAAGGAAAAATCCTTGACTACGGTTGGGATACATTTTCGTAAATTTTCTAAAGTCTACTTGAGGACAAGTAGGATTCAAGTGGGGGAATATTTGATGACATCAAATAACGTCACTTTTAAAGCATCATTTATTCTATATTTCTTACCCATTTTGTTTATTTATTGCGAGAATTGGCACTTAATCATTTATATTTGAGATTTGTAGTAATTATGGAGTACTTTGTGAAGATTAGAAAAAAGGCACGCATTATGGAGCTTAAATGATGAAATATGAAGAAACTGTTTTCTGACATTATATTACGCCAGTATACATACTAGAAGAAGGGGGTATCTGTGCCTGCACTTCACAAGAAACTACGAAGAATTAAAGAACTATACGCCGTATCCAGAAGACTTCATACATCGTATTCTATTTCGAGTATCTGAATATTCTGGACGATATTGAACATGGTCCTTACTCCAAGAAACATCTTATGCGCCGTATTGACCTCAACCCATATGGCGTATCAATGATTTTCCAGACACTATAAATACAAATCTCTAAACACGAGTTTAGGGTGTGCTTAACTATATTTTCGATACCCTAACCACATAAGTAGATTTTTAGAAGCCAAGAATAGCAAAGAAGGTCATAGCAACGCAATTCTCATGGAAAAACACCTTGTAAATTCCATAAAATCATTCGATTTTGGTATCATTCGTTTTTAATCGGTTTGGGATGTTCTTTGTCAGCTTTGTATTTCATTACACTGGTTATCGACTAATACCTTTAGGTATTAGCCATGTTTATGAAGATTTTAATGTTTGGTTTGTTTATCTCGATTGCTTAATTTATCGATGCTTGTTGATTATGTTTATCAATTTATACTCGTTTAATTGCTTAAGTATGCGACCTATCATTCAACTAGATCTAGGATTGCTAAATATCGTGCTAGCTAGATACCGAGATAGCTCTCCATATCACAATTTATATATCTAGAATTATAGGATCACAAATAATGGACCTATTCTCTTATCATTTGTTTAGTGAAAAAGTTGAAACTTAGCAGGTAATTGGGAGCAACAATGTCGTTTTGATCCCTTTGGTTAAGGACTTGGACAGTCGGACATACTAAGTTTATTATGAGCCATTATAGCAGTAAGTTAGTAAAGTTTCCTTGAGCTAGGGTTTAATAAGATCACCATTATTAATCTCGTAAGATAGATTATAATCAACAAATGCTTGCTTTATACGAATGCGTTTAATTGTGACATAATTAACGGGTCATAGGTTTTTAGTAAGGACAGTATGCCTAAATCTATGGAATGATATGCTCCTCGATTAGGTCAAATCATTGCACTAATAAACAAACCTGTGTTTTAGTTTGATTAATCATGGTTAATACAGTTTCCTTATAATTGGCTTGACCGCTCTTCTATCTTCTGATTATCTACCTATGTCTGTTATCATGTCTTAAGTAGGTTTAAGTCACCACAAAACCCGTGCCAGTCTCTCAGACTGAAAACCCACTCTACCCGTTAGAATTAGGTTTAGCATAGGTTTAACATAGACCAGATCTAACATAGATAACTAAAATACTGATAGCCTTCGGAATTTACGTTCTCGCTCTTAGTGATCGACACCCTACTTACCAACGAAGCTACAACTGATCGAGTACACTGCCCGTTAGTGTTGTTTTTAGGTAACGTCGGCAAAATATAAATGTAAAACTTGATAATAAATAATACTACACACATATGACTCAAAAAATCATCAATAAATGTCACAAAATACTTTTTATTCCCCAATGAGGGAGTAGCATGTAAATCACACAGATCACTATGGATCGGCTCCAAAACTTTAGTTTCACGTTTTACATTATGAAATGGTTTCTTAGTTATTTTGGTCAACATGCAAGTCTTACACTTTTTACTGTCCATGTCAAAAGCTGGGATTAACCCATCCTTGGACATATCTTGCATCCTCTTAAAGCAGACATGGACCAGTCTAGCATGCCCATAAAGATTGAATTCATTCAGTTTAGAGGTTGAATAAAGGACTGAATCAATATTATCAATTACAATATTAAGGCCAGAACATATGATTACTAATAGCCAAAACCAATAACACACATGTTTAGATAGAACAATATTTATTAGTTCAGTCACTTGTTTATTTCCTTAATTATTCAAAATACTACTTGAACCAAGTCTTCCTTATTATTAGGAACATGCAAAACATTAAACAACGAAACAATCTTTCCAGAACTAAACTTAAGATCTACACAACCACGTCCATGCACTAGGGCTGTTGACTCATTTCCTATGTGAAGAATAGATCCATCATTCAGCGACTCATAGGTCTTGAACCAGCATCTATCTTTACTTTACATGAACAATCGCTCTGAGTTAACCCACCATGAAGACATCACCATCTGACAAAAAATAAGCCTCATAGTTACATTGTAATAATAACCTAAAAGAGAGTTATTAAACATATTATGACTCTTTCAGAGAGTTGGATATCCTTCCAATGAACCCTTTGTGCTGATTATTCGCTTTGTTTACATCATTAACAACCTTTGAAAATTCACTTTTAATGTGACCAGTTTTTTTGCCACATTTCTAACAAGTAGGTTTTGCCTTCTTGTTAGGATCAGCCCTTGTGTTATCATGATGTTTACGTTTACCCTTGTTGTCATTGTACCTAGAGGAGTTGTTATGCTCCACCATATTGACAACTGAAGGACCAACAACATTGTTTCCTTTTGGCTTGTCACTATCCTGCACCCTGAGGGACTTCTTAATACGCAGATGACTACCCACTTTAACCAAGATTTACTCCTCTTTCTTATGTTTCAGGTTTGTTTGTATGTGCTTGATTATCTTTCCAAGAAGGAGGGAGTTTGTCAATGATATAAGAGACCTGAATGGCCTCATCCATGTTCATCTTATGTTGTGTAAACCTTCCAAGTATACCAAGAAGTTTATTGTATTGTTCCAAGACTGGTCTTGAATCAATCATTTTATAATTTATGAAATTACTAACAAGGAACTTCTTACTTGATGCATCCTCATCCATATATTTGGCCTCCAAGGAGTCCCATAGTTCTTTGGAAGATTCAACATTATGGTAAATATCAAATAAAGAATCAGACATACCATTGAGGATTAAACCTCTACAGACATAGTCATCATTATCCCACTTGGCCCTCTTCCTGATTTGTTCCACGGTTGCATCATCACCACCATCTTCAGGAATAGGAGTAGTCGGCACATAGACTACACTCATGCTGGAGAGCAAGAAGTGCATCTTCTTTGCCATCTTCTAAATTTCACCCCTTCAAACTTATCAAGCTTGACAAAGGTTGAAGCCATGTGTTTCATAGCAGCAGCAACCATTGATTATCACAAAATAATCTTCTTTGATTGTTGGTTGTTGGTGTCCTAGATCAGGGTGAAGATAATCAATAGCCTAGCTAATACCAAAGATGGTTACCGGATATCACTTAAAGTCGTGTAATCACTTTCCAAAGAAGATTATTCGACCTTATGCCTGGGTATCACGAATACCTCCTTGGGATAAAAAGAAGTGCAGTTTTTGTTTTAGGCACAAATTAAGAACCCTTTCGTTTCTAAGTGTTTAAGTTTTCTGTATGATTTTTCATGCAAATGTGATCCCTATTTATAGGGTAAATACTCAAAACCTAGTCAATGGAATTAATGAGAGATTAATGGCCAATTAATCTCTTTCATAATTATCCTTCATAATTTTAAAAATTAGTGGTTACACGACCAAATTAAATGTGGTTATTTAATGCAGTCAAACCTGCCACTTAAATGGGCAAAAGTTGTTACAAACATTTAGGAAAAGGATCCTCTAAAGTTATGGTCAAACATGATTGATCATGTTAAGTTTATTGTGAGTGAAAATAAATAAGTGGGCCCATGATTTTTATTAAAAGAAAAAGTTTTATACAATTAACTAATTTGTGATTGGTGAACATGATGTATCATGTTTGACTCAACTTTAGAGGATTCTAATCCAAACATTTAATGTAGTCAAACCTGCCACTTAAATGTTTGTAACCACCCATTTAATCTAACCACTAAAAGAGTCAGGGACAATCAGTGACTTGATGGGTGTACACTCCGTATCTCCAAACCCATTTCCAAGTATGACCCGATTCCCACAATTGCGCTAAATTTCCAACAGTATCCGTGCATAGGAACAAGATTTTATAGCGGCGGACAGTTGTGGTGATAAAAAAAGTTTATCGGTTATAAATGAAAAATAACAAAAATGTGAGGATTTGGGGATTAAATAGATTTTAAGTTTTCTTACCATAATTAAGTTTTTTAATTTTTAAACATTAAGTTATCATAAATAAGTTTTCTAAATTTTTCAACATTCAACATTTAATAAAAATGATAAACCCTTTATAAATAGTGTAGATAAAATACACATTTAATGAACTCATATATTCTTTAATTATACCTATCTAATCATTTTAAAAATGATGTGTGATGTTAAGCAAGAAATGTTTAGAGATCATTAATTGCTAATTATGTAAATATGGAATGCTTAAACAAAACCTATGGGATTGCTATTAGCAAATCCCTTAAATATATTACTACATCTAGGAAAGATGGAATCTCTCATCTTGTCGGCAAAATTGAACTTTTCGAATATCAAACAACTAATCTCCAAGAGCCAATCGGCAATTCAACCTGAACATCCACGAATGGTGTAACAACTAATCTCCAAATATGCACCCTTTAGTCCTTTATAGAATGTATATAGTAACCTGTTTACTTTTTCTAGACTTTACTTTTTCTTCTCCCATTTTGTAACACTTACTTTTGGTATCGATGTGATTTGGAGTTAATAGTGAGGTAACCTTGCGCATACACGACAATGTATGGTCTTCGATAAAATCAAGTTGCGCTAAGCCGTATAAATGAATTTTGTTTTCTTTTTGTGGTTGTTAGAACTTAGAAGCAAATATGGCCATCGCTGGTTAATGGAAGAGTGAATAATTCTATATTGAAAAATGGTGTCCTCTAAAAGCATATGTCTTCATGTATAAGTTTTTGTCTCATATTTCATTATGAAAGAGAAGGAAATTAGTGGCAAACCATGAAAACAAGTAAAGTTATGATAAATGTTAATTTGGCTACATGTTGTAATTTTGAGCTAGCTTTTTCAAAGTCACCGCTTTATTATGGTTTATACGCTGACATAGGATAGCTTTTTATCCGTGACTTATTTTATCTCGTATTTTGTGTCAAAATCTTAATTTTTGTTTCATGAACTTCAAAATTTCAAAATGTTTCAAAACTCTTCGAGTTCACAAGAAAATCTCAAATAATCAGGCTTTATAAAAACACATTCATAAACTAAGACAATATTACAAGAGCAGCAACAACACATTCTAAAGGAGGCAGCAACATTTTGGATCTAAAAGAGAACTTGGTATTTCAGGATGTTTACAAAATATCAAACAATAAAAGTTCTAATCATTATAAAAGTTAGGCTCAGATTAACGTGTGTTGGCTGCAAGAATGGAAGTTGCATTGGGAAGAATTTAATCTTCACACATTACCTTCATCCAAAACAATTTTCATAAGAACAGAACCTCAAACATGACCATCAAAACATAGAAAACAACCATATATAAGGTAAAAACACTACTCATCGAGCAAGAAGCAAAACCACAGCAACACAATAAAGTTCAGGTCACGGTTCAAGCTCGGTATTAGATTGAAATCAAAACAAAGAAAACTTATACCAACAACACCAACCGAGACTAATAACCATAAACAACCAACCAAGAACAATACCAAAAGCACTTTCACATCATCATTTTAAGAGTAAAACCGCAAACCGAAATGGTGCTTGTGTACAGCCAAAAACACAAAAACAACACAAATACGACAAACCACCGAGTGGTTTTTGGATCTCGACAGACCTGGTTAGATCTACCAACACAAACACAACCGCAACACACAAAGCACAAATACTTTTGGTTTAACTATCATACACCGGCGAGACCACTAAAACAAAACATCAACACCATGCTTTTTCTTAATTTGTCTCGATATACCAAAACCACTCATACCTTGAATACCATAAACAATTCTTTCTCGCAATTAAAACCTGAGCGTTAGTTGTGATGATGGCGTTCAAAAGAAAACCACCAAACACACCAGATCTTCAACCTAAACCACCAAACGTGACAAAAGTGGTGATTGTGTCAGATGACAGTGGTGAGGAACAAAAATATAACACATATTTCTTTCTCAAAACCACCAAAACAACCAATAATTTCTTACATATAACCACCCAATGAAACCACCTAAGCCAATAAAACCGCCTAACAACTGTGATAGTGTGGCAATTTCACAAGGCGGCAGCAACAATGGAGGTTATGGTGGCGGCTATCAGTAGGTATTTTGAAAGAGAGGGGGTTGTGTGTATTATAAAGAGATGAAAAAAATTGATAATGAGTTGTGTATGTATAGACATTAGAGTTGTTTGTGTATTAAAGTCATGTATGACAGTCGTATACAACCAATACACCAATACCTTTCGAGAATAGCAAATACATTCCTTTCTTGTGTATTATTTCCATCCAAGTTATTAAAGACCTCCGAAAATACTTTCAACACTTTCAATTTTGGACAGCCAATGTTTAAACTTTTCCTAAAATAGATTTTCAACTTTTCAACTTTTCCTAAATAGATTTAAGTTTTCAGTTTTAAGTTTTCAACTTTTGTATAAAAATGCTTTATAAATAGTATAGAATAATTGAGCAACTCTCTCTTAAAACTATACCTAATGAATACTTAAAGGAGAGTATATTTGTACTTTGCTACAAACAATCGCGTGATTCTTTTTTGGCCTTACTGCATCTTTTGGTTATCTAATTAATAATGTTTGCGATTATAGTAAATACAATTATACATGGTTTCATCTACCTACGAGTCACGGGATCCCTAAACAGTTAACTTAATAATAGAATAATACTTCACTTAACTACCAACGCTATGCACTTGCTTTAAATATACTCCCCCTTATATTCTCACTATGTCAAAACTATTCTCTCTTTTTATCTATCTCTTCAAATCTTCTTTGAATATCTATATTTATCTTGTGATCTTGAATGGGTAGTCTGGTACATAAGAATGAAATAAGTCCCGAACCTGAAGATGAAGGAAAATGTGGCACCGAAATGGTGGATTCTGAGTCCCTTGTGACAAAGAAAAAGAGTGGAGCATATTTGACATGGGAGGAGCTTGGAGTCGCTGTTTCAAGTACTAGCGGACGCGAAGGAAAAGATAGACTTAAGTCTATACTTTCGGGTGCTACTGGTTATGCCAAACCAGGAGAGATTGTTGCCATTATGGGTCCTTCTGGTTGTGGCAAGTCTACACTTCTTGATTCTTTAGCTGGTATGTAATTCCCCTTTATACCATTAATTATTTCAACTTTTAACCCTTTTTTTAACTACACCTTACACAGTTACACACACCATGAACTACACTTTTGTCCCCACTTGGATACAAATGTCTACACAAATTAATGTAGACAGCATCAGTTTCAGGAAATGAATAAACGTTCATAAATAATAATAGTTGGTAAGTTTATAGATAATATAACCATTGCTTCATTCCATTAGCATGTTGAATATATTTTCGGTTTTAATATTGGCAGACATGTTTAGCCTTTTATATGCGGTAGTCAATAAGTATATATTGAGATCGACAATAGTATATATAACTACTAGCAAAGTAGCAAGTGATCCAAAATTATGTTGTACCAACTTTTTGTGTTCTGGTTTAGCTTCTTGTTCGTTTTCAATATTTATTTTCCGTTAAAAAAAACTATAAATTGATGCTTTAATTTATCATGTGTATAAATACAGGAAGGTTGGCTTCAAATGCAAGGCACACTGGACGTGTCCTAATAAACGGGAGGAAATTAAGACTTGCATATGGTACTATGGTATGGGCATGATTCTACAGAAAACAAATTTGCAATTATTAAGTTATGGCATTCTTGTTCAAAAAATAGAAATAAACAATTCTTCAGGAGATTATTAGAGGGCTATATAATGCTTTATATCTAATTAGTGTAGGCTTATATGACTCAAGAACAAGTTTTAACTTGGACTCTAACGGTCAAAGAAACGGTGTACTACTCAGCTGAACTCCAACTGCCTAAGTCGATGCCAAGATCCAAGAAGAGGGAGAGAGCTGATAGAACCATACGGGAGATGGGGCTCCAAGATTCCGTTAACATAAGAATAGGAGGCTGGGGGATCAAAGGACTTAGTGGAGGCCAAAAGCGGCGTGTAAGCATATGTTTAGAACTTTTATCACACCCAGAGCTTCTCTTGCTTGATGAGCCTACAAGTGGCCTTGATAGTGCGGCATCATACCATGTCATGAATCGAATTGTGAAGCTTACACGTCAATATGGGATGACGGTTTTAGCAGCCATTCATCAACCTAGTAGTCAAGTTTTTGGGATTTTTAACAATCTTTGTCTTCTCTCTTTGGGGAAATCTATATACTTTGGTCCTACTTTTGCAGCAAATCAGGTAATTATCACCTTATTCTTTGTCCATCTTATCTGCAAACAATAATCTCATTATAAATGATATTTATTTTTAATGGTGTTTGGATAGCTCCGCTTTCATGTTATCTCTATCTTTACTACTTTATAAAGCATTTAGCCTATTTTAATTTTAGAAGTCTTAAAGTTTTTAAGTAAAAAACATTTCTTATTTGGGAAATCTAATACAGCCCATTAGTCAATCTCACCTTAAATGCATACATTTTTACAAGTCAATATGTAACCTAACCTTAAATGACCTTAAATGTATACATTATTTCATAATAATCATCTCTATCTTTATTTTTACTACTTTATAAAGCATTTAGCTCAGTCTAATTTTAAAAGTCTTAAAATTTTTAAGTAAAAAACATTTCTTCTTTGGGAAATCTAATACAAGCCATTAGTCAACCTCACCTTAAATGCATACGTTTTTACAAGCCAATATGTAACCTAACCTTAAATGACCTTAAATGTATACGTTATTTCATAATAATCAACCCATTTAAAAGTGTAACCGCTAAAAATGTAACAGCCCGTTTAATTTATCATTGTAACGGCCTCCAATAATTATTAAAAAGTGTAACCGCTGAAAATCATTACTATCGATTATGATTATTAGAAATGTGTAACCGCATCCACCATATAAATCACAAACCATTTGATATCTCCCACACACAAATGTTATTTTACAGCAAAAAATAATCTTTCAATATACTCTCACTTTCACTCCTCAACACTTACGGGTACTTTCTGCAGAGATTCTTTATATTTTCGTTAGAAAAACGCTTAACCAAATAACATTTGTTCGCCACAAAAAATAGTCACACGGTATCCGCCGTCGCATTGCGCGGGCACCCTACTAGTTTTGAATATTAAATCATTGAAGCTAATTAGCTACTTTTTCTTGTTAATATCAGTTTTTTGCAGTAAATGGCTTTCCATGTCCAGATCTACAAAGTCCTGCAGATCACTACCTCATAATTATCAATACAGATTTTGATGAGGTATGTACAGATTTGGCACTTTATTTTATAAATGAGTGTCAAAGTTACATAAAATTTATTATCTTGCTACATCATTTACTAGAAAATTATCAGCATATGTGTACAAATTTAAATAAAGTCGCTTTGGATTAATTGTCAAAATTTTTTTACCTTAATAAGTTATTAGCCGACTTTTTATCAGTGGACTAATCTTTTTCCATTTGTAGGATACTCTTAGTGAAAGTATTCCCGTTGATCAAGTAATCAATGTACTTGCTGAGTCCTACAAGTCATCAGAAATATATATGCAAGTCCAAAGTGAAATAGCTGCTATATGTGGACCGGTACATAATCTTTGTTTTATTAAATCACAAGATCTACACCAAAAACAATAGCAGATAACGAAATTGTGACTTTATAGGAAGGATACTTTAATGAAAAAAGAAGTATGCGCGCGAGGTCCATTACACAGTGCCTAGTGCTTGTGGAAAGATCGTTTAAAAACATGTACCGGGATATAGGTTACTACTGGTTACGACTTGGTATATATATCGCTTTGGGTATTGCAGTAGGAACAATCTTCTATGATATGGGTTCCGGATTTGGCTCCTTAAACGTAAGTTCTATGTTAGAATTAGAATATAGAACAAGTTTAAAATAATATATCTTCTTTCTATAGTCCTGCCCAAATAAACTCTCTTTTGTGAAACTAGATTCAGTAGCCACCAAACAAGAAAATGTTGAAAACTTTGACCTTTAGCCCGTGCTCATCTGAGTCATCTTTGATAAATTGGTGGTTTCCCAGCTCACGGTTCAAATTTTTTGTGTTGTGGTTCTAAGATAAATGTTCATAAGTGTTTGTTATGGTTTAAAATGGCTCAGGCTAGAATTTCAATGCTCATGTTTGTTTCATCATTCCTTACAATATTGGCCATCGGTGGCTTCCCTTCGTTCGTGGAGGAAATGAAGGTTTGTTTATGCATTTTCGATGTTCTTGTAGAAACACACGGTGTCTTGAACCAGACTACTTTTCTAACAGTTGTGTTGCAATTACTTCTGTGTAGGTCTTTCAATGGGAAAGATTAAATGGGCACTATGGAGTTGGATCATTTGTTATCAGCCATGCCATCTCTTCAACCCCATACCTATTTCTTATCTCTTTAATCCCAGGAATAATATCGTACTCACTCGCAGGACTTCAGAGAGACTGGGAAAAATTCATGTATTTCACTCTGGTCCTTTTTTCATCTATGTTAATAGTTGAATGTCTTATGATTATCGTAGCTACCGTCCTCCCAAATTTGTTGATGGGCATCATATCTGGTGCTGGAATCCAGGGGTTGATGATACTAAGTGCAGGATTCTTCCGGTTGCCAAACGATCTATCTCATGTATTCTGGAAATACCCGATGTACTATATATCATTTCACAGATATGCATTACAAGGATTGTACAAGAATGAGTTTGAAGGGCTTATATTCCCCGAGTACTTAGGAGGTCCTCCTACTATTGATGGAGAGACGATATTGAATGGTGTCTTACAGATAGAAATGGGTTACTCTAAGTGGGTCGATCTTGGAATTTTGTTTGGTATGGTGTTCGTATATAGGGGAATACTCTTCTGTACTATCAAGACAACAGAGAGGGTGAAGCCAATTATACGAGCTTTCTTGCTAAGTTTTGCGTATGGAAACTAGAAAGTAGAAATGCATGTAGTGAAGTTCCCACATCTCTTTGTTTCTGATTCTGTTGTCTAAATTAAGCATGCAGCTCAAGTGTTTCGTGGAACTCAATAAAAGGTCTTATGTATTTCGTTGTCAATATTAGATTTCTAAATTATCAATAATAAACTTCACGGTAAATTACATTGCTAGTTTCTGGCCTTGAGAGAGGGTATAGATTTAGTCCATAAACTGAAGACACTACGTGAGTAGCCTAGAGTTTTTTAACTTCGTTTTATCGAGAGTTATAGCAGTTAAGTTGGTCGCTAAGTGAAAGGGCGACTCCGTAATCCACTAGAAAAACTCACTAAATATGTTTGAGGGGCAAACCATGTGTAGAATAGAAGACGGCGGCGCCGTCAATAAATTTCTGCGGAACGTGTATTCATATTGATTTTTTATTAAATATAAGTTTATAAATAATTTACCGAAGGTGCTCTCGTCTTTAAGTTACACGTGCCTAGACATGGGAAAAAAACCGGTTCCTTGAACCGAACCGGTAGAAAAATCGGAAACCGGAACCGGTCAAACCCGGGTTTGATCAAAACCGGTCCGGTTTTTGGTCAAACCGCCGGTTTGGGGTTTCATGGTTTCGACCAGTTCGAGGACCGGTTTTTGAAACCATTTTTTAGAACCAGTTTCGGTTAACCGGTTCGGCACGTTTTTTTTTTAAGATTCGAATTTTAAATTTCACATGGGTGGGGAGCGGGGAGGAGCGTTTTTTCTGACTTTTTGGGTGTAGTGTTTGTCATTTTGCCATTTTATTTTAGTTTAAATAGAAGGGTTGCGTTACACATTCAATCACAACTTACACAACTCACAATCATAACTCATAAGCAAAAAAACACTCTCCAAAGCAAAACCGAATTTCTTTCACAAATGACAACTCAATCCAGTTCAACTACCACCGGTGTTGGTTCTTCAAGTGCAACGACGATTATTCAAATTTTAACAACCACCCGAAACCCCGAGGTTTGGCAACACTACAACCTTTGCGAGATGTCGGACCACTCGACCAAGGCTCAATGTAAGCATTGCTTTAATTTCTTGTCGCAAAATTCCAACTCGACGTTGAGGAATCATATCACACATCCGCATTGTGAGTCACTCAAAGACGGTTCCAGAAGCAGGGCAATCATCTATGGCTCGAGATGGGAGTGTTTTTGTGTACAATCCGGATGTTCTTCGTGAAAAATTCGCGGGTTTGGTGATTCAACAAGGCTTACCATTCAACTACTTTGACAACGCTCAAATGACGAGGGTGTTTCAAAACCATATGCAACCAAAATACAATCATGTAAGTCGCACTACTCTAAAACGTGATGAATGAAATTATAGAAAGCGGCTAAACAACTAATAATAGATGGTTTTCTTAATTTAAATGCTAGTGTCAACATAACAACGGATGTTTGGTCCGCTCCTCAGAATTTGCCCGGTTCGTACCTATGTGTTACCGCACATTGGATTGAGCCTAAATCTAATGATGAAGCGGGTCATTGCATTCGAAGACTTTTCGGTTCCCCACTCGAGAACTACTTTATCTAAAATGTTGAGAAAAGTGTTTGTCAATTTCAATTTGAAAGAAATTTTGTTGTCAATTACGTTGGATAATGCTAGAAACAATGCAAGAGCAATTGGTAGACTTGCATTAAAATACAGTGCACCTATGGAGGGTAGGTTTTATCATAGTCGAATTGTTGCAGACATCATTAACTTGGTTGTGCAATCCGGTTTAGCGGTGCTCGCGATCGATGCAGTCAAAGAATCTTTTAAACAAATGTTAAAAGATTTATTTAAATCGGGAAACAGAAACTACCAATACTATATTCACATTTGTAGAGAAGCGGGGAAACCCTGTTTATCACCTAATTGAGACGTTTTGACAAGATGGAATTTCACTTATCATATGTTCCAATGTGGTCTAAAACAAAAAGATTCTTTGATATATTTTCATGACCTTTTGGCCGATGCGGGTAAGCGTAATCCATTTTCGGTTGAAAATTAGGTTACTATTGAAAATCTAACCCGATTACTTGAAGTGTTTAACAATGCCACGAAAATATTATCGGGGGTTTATTATCCAACATCTGCATTGGTATTGCAACAAATATTCTTCATGTGTAACAAACTAACCTAATTTGATCTTAATGGTGGTATATATATTCAAGTATGGTTAAACCAATGAAAAGAAAGCTTAAGAAATATTTTGAAAAAAGGCTATCAGTAATTACTTGTTCGGCCGCTTTGAATCCATGTTTTAATGTAAGCGGATTTTTTTTTTTTTCCTTTTTTTTCTCCTCAAAAAGTTTTCTTTAAAAAGTAAACTTTTTCCTCAAAAAAATTATTAAAGATAACATTTTCCTTTGGTTTTATATCTCGGGGTGCATTTAATATGCCCAATACGTGCAGGCACTCAACCCTAAACCACTGTAACCGGGGTGCATTTAATATGCCGGCTCAACCCTACCCGGTCCAATCGGTTTTTTTTTTCCTTTAGAAAAAAAAAATTTGTTTTCTTTTTTTAAATACTCTCTCGCACTTTTTTAGTCATCGGTCTGTTTTTTTTATGAATGTCCGAACATTTAAAAAAAAAAATTTAATTGTTTTTTTGCTTTTTTTTTCAAAATATTCACTCACACTTTCTGAGTTATCGGTATTGTCGGGTCGACCCGACCCAGTCCGCCCCGACCCGTTCCTTTTTTTATTTACGAAATAGCCCCTCAAATATTTACGAAATACCCCCTCGCACTATGTGTTAAATTACGAAAACTGCCCTCATTTTAATTTTTTTTATAAAATACCCATTTCCCCACTAGCGGTCGACCGTTAGTTTTTTTTTTTAGAATGCACCAAAACAGTGCTTTAAATCGGTCGTTGCTTAACGACCGTTAATTTTATTTTTTTTACAAAAACATACTTTCTAACACGTCCAACCGAAAACACCGGCCGCCAAACATCCCGCAGCAGAGCGCGGGTGACCTAACTTGTTGAATACAAAAAAGACTTAATTATTAGGGGACTCATCATCATCCATCTAAAAAGATATTAATGCCTGAGATTAAAAGCATTTTATTATTTCATTTATTTTTAAAACTTAAATATCTTCAAAACCGTTAATCGTTAAGCGAAAAAATATATACCATCACGACGAGCATTTAATTCTCTTTCTATAGATATCTACTTTGATATACTTTCGACAAACTTTTTTTCTTCGTTTTTCACGTTTTTTTATTCAACTTTTTTTTACGTTTTTTCATTGTTAAAACTTGCATGAAAATATCACATGTGATTAAACACTAATTTGAATACTCGTATAAAATCACACGTGATTTATAACTAACATCGAATTACATGTGATTGCATTAGAATTACATATCATATATGATTTAACACTAATATTATATGTGATTTTATCATATGTGATTTATCAGTAATATCATATGTGATTTAACACTAATATCTCATGTGATTTTATTAGTGTTAATCACATGTGATTTCCCATGCAAGTTTCAACTACAAAAACAAAAGAAAAAAAACGAAAAAAGACGAAAAAACGTAAAAAAAAGTTCTTCGAAAGTGGATATCTATAGAAAGATAAATAAATGTTCGTCGTTATTGTATATATTTTTTTGGCTTAAAGATTAACGGTTTGAGAGATATTAATATTTAAAGAAAAATGATGACAATGGGTTTTGGGTTTAATCTCATCCATTCGATCAAGATGGAGATGAAGGATGAGGATTTAGTCATTTGGTATCCAAATAAAGTTTGATATCCAAATGAACTTAAATCCATAGTTAAAAGATAAACTATAAAATCTTAATCTGCCTGAAATAATATTATTTGTTTTTTTATAATTCCTTTTTTTATATGTAGTATATATTAAAAGATGGATTAGAATCCTCTCAAGTTGAGTCAAACATGATACATCATGTTCACCAATCACAAATTAGTTAAATGTTTATAACTTTTTCTTTTAATGAAAATCAAGGGCCCACTTATTTATTTTCCCTCACAAAAAATATAACATGATCAATCATGTTTGACCACAACTTGAGAGAATCTTTTTCCTTAAAAGATTGTTTAGCAAGTGCCCTCAAGGCATCAGTTATGATGGATTAATTATCTCGAACTTTACTTTCAAATTAAAAATACCTTTAGTATGTATTTATTTGACTTGTAAATTACCTTAAACTAGTATTTCAACCCGCGCTTCACCGGGGGTGTTTGCATACGCGAGTCTCGAATGATCCAACTGTCCTTTAACAAACCTTCTACAATTATACACCACATTAAAATTGCATAAAATGGTTGTTCTTGAATAAATGTTTTATGTACTCAAAATACTAGTTATACGTGCGCAACACATCTGACCATCCAGACAACAACAACGATATCTTGGACGTCCACTCCAAGGGTCAGTCTTTGCGCGTTCTTCGTACCAAAAGAGAGCGCCACAGTGTTGGAAAGCATGCTTACAATCTCCCAGATACATGTACACGGATGGTGGTCCTGCACGAATCAAAGAATAGAAGAAGAGATAAATGCAATGACAATCATTTAAGTTTAATTTTTAATTACTTAAACTAATAAACCATCTATTGATAAATATGCCATTTTTATAAAATCTTGATGATGTGTCAGTAATAAATTTTAGCTGTTACAACTAAAATGTGTAGATCAATTTAAGATATATGGCATATTGCCATATACTATTTAAATCTATAGAAGTAGAAAAAAACCAAGCATGAAGAGGCAACAACAGTTTCGGCAGAAGCTTGCCTTTTCTTAAAGTTGTCAGCTACCATATTCCTATTAACTCCAACAACATCATGGGTTGTAAACATCTACTCTCATAATTCTTGTGACCTGATATAAAAAACGTTACAAAGTTAATAAGCTAATGTCAACACAGATATACA
>BQNB010132178.1:4294-18670 GCA_026074375.1 Tanacetum coccineum | reverse complement strand
CCGTCTCTTATTTCTTTGTAATTTCTAGCTCCTTGCTAGTTTTTCTTAATAAAAGTCGCCGTTCAAAAAAAAAAAAAAGATAATGGTAAAGCTGACCATAGAAACCCTTCTTATATATGTCAATTTTCTTATAAATTAGTATACCAAGTATTTTGCATAAGTATAAATCAACTTAAAACTTACATATCATAAAAACAAAATTTTATAGCGACAAACAGTTATAGTTGCGATATTAAAATTTAAATATTGATTGAGATCGGTAGAAAAATGATATGAATCTGTAAAATACGAATAAATAAATGAATACAGATTATTAAAACAATAGAAAGCGTAAAAATTTAAAAATTAAATTTCTTTTAAAAAAAAAATCACAATTACTTAACTCATTTTGGTTGATACTTGTCTCAAAACATTTTTTTATCATTCATATTCAATACGAGTACATTAGTATCTATACTATGGAGTAGGGGTGAGCAAAACGGACCGTCGACCGGACCGGGCCGAACGTATTTCGGTCGGGTCCTCGGTCCATGTTTTACATTACATTCGGTCTTCGGTCCGGTCGGTCCGGTCCGGTCTTACAAAAAACCTGGCGATTATGCCTTATAGGACCGGACCGGACCGACCCAGACCGGACCGGACCATTTCGGTCTGGTCCTCGGTCTGGCGTTTTGGACCAATTCGGTCCTCGGTCCGGTCCGATCTTAGCCGGTCCGGTCCGTTCCTTGAACCGTGCTCACCCCTACTATGGAGCATGATGCTCCACGACGAAAAAGTGCAACAGTGCCAAAAAAGTGAGTATAAAAATTAGCCCAAAATATGGCCCAACGTAAAAAAAAAATCAACCAGCCCAAAATGGAAAAAAAATAATATATAAAACAGACCCTCAACTTTTCACTATTTACGACTTTTAATATAATAAACTTTAATTATCAAATATAGAACACGTATCTACCGATTTATTCAGATCAAAAAATACCCGCGGAAAGATCTTTGAATTGCGAACAAAACGAGTCCAATATTGCAACGCTTCTGAATTACGCACGATTTTTTAAAAATGTTGAAGTTTAATATAAATAGGAAAAAAAAGAAAACTTACAAATCGTACCCTCAACTTTTAACTATTTACGATTTTTTATATAATAAACTTTATTTATCACATATACCACACATATCTATCGATTCATTCAGATAAAAAAGTATCCGCCGAAACATTTTCGAATTGCGCACAAAACGAGCTAGATATTGCAATACTTCTGACATAACGTACGATTTTATAGAGAATGTTGAAGTTTAATATTCCGTGATTGTTAAAAAAAATGGTCAGTGAAATAAAAAACTTATGTTGCATACAAGTCACATTCGAAATAGGTTCGCGAAAATTATGCTCCGCCGCAACGCGCGGAAGATCCAACTCTTATGCAATCAAAAACCGCCTTATGCTAAGCAAAAAAACATATTGAAAAAAAAGAAAAAATTAACGCCCCACAACAACGCGCGATCAATCATACTCGTTACAGTAAATTAACAATATTTTACAGTAATATCTTTCATGTCCATTCGACGCACTTTTATTAAAACAAATGTTATACCGGTTCCGCAATAATAAATGGTTGGGTGATCGAACCATGAGATAAGGCTAGAAAGACGTGAGCCATTAAAAAATATATTGTGATTGGGGAACCTGAAAAGGACTAATGAATATGCCATTACAATTTACAAAGACTTTAATTAACATGAGACCTATCTAGAAAATTCAAGCTAGGAAGCGAACAATATATTTGCTTATGCATTCTTTGTGTTTTAACTTTATGTTTGATGTATAATGAGTTTATTAAATAAAAATTGTAGTTTATTGAGTTTATTTCATCAAATATATCAAAGCTTCTAACAATTTTTTTTACGAAAACCGGTTTATAACCTGTTTTTTCAACCCGAACCTGTTACAAACCGAACCAAACCGGTTACCATAGGTTCGAGTTTTTCGCCCATATAAACCAAATCGAATCGAACCGCTTTTTTTCAAAAGCTGTTTCCACCTTTTGACTAAAAACCGGTCAAACCTGAACCGGTTTTTGATCAAAACCGGTTTTGTACACCTCTGTTATCCACAAATGTATCCAGTAGTAAAATAGACGTCTGCCGGCAGTCAAAATGAAACCAGCAACAATTTAAAAAGTCAGTAATTAGTTGATGAACCAGAACATTATGCATGGCAAGGGTTGACATTTGATTAAATAATATAAAATTTGATAACTTCTTTTCAGTCTTTTGGAAAACTAGTTATAAGTAACTCAAATTAATTTTAATATACGGGCATGAAAAAATTTCTCGTGTTTAATATTTTGTAATTGTGATATTAGTACAACTAATAATTATGCACGTGATTTTACATAAAAAAATTCATTATTTATTAATATAAGTGTTCTAAAACCTGGGTTGATCCGGTCGGTTGAATCGTGAACCGATCGGGTGAATGGAAGCCGGATTTTACCAAAAAAACCAGGTTCAACCGTGACCCAGTGGCTCGACCAAGTTAATTAAAAAACAGTTTTTTAAAACATCTATTAATATCGACAGCATCGGTTCAAAACCGAACCAAACCGACAAAAACCGAACCGAACCGAAAACCGAGTTTGAGGAAAAACATGAACCGAAGTTTACCGAGAAAAAACAAAAACCGAACAAAACCGACAAAAACTGAACCGAATAGATAGTTTAGGCATGTTTTTCTTGGTTTTAACCCGAACCGAACCGAACCGAACCGACAAAACCGAAACCGAAAACTATAAATATACAAAACCGAAAAACCGAACCGAAAATGGTCGGTTCGGTTTCGGTCGGTTCGGGTCGGCTCAGTTTGTCGGTTCAGTTCGGTTTTCGGTTGGTTTTGCTCACCCCTAATATCGACTACTATTTTGTAAAATTTTGTTGGGTGAAAGATTTAACTTTGTTTAACTTATATGAGTGTTGATGTTAATGATGTTGTTCAAATTTATCTATTAATATCATGTTGTACACAATATGCAAGTTTAATATGTTTTTTTGATATTCTTAGATAAATTTTATATATGTTTTATTTTTAAAGTATAAAGTCTAGAAGGTATAAAGTTTAAGGGGGTATTTGTTTATTTTCTAAAGTTATTAAAAATATGAAAAGTTATAAGTTTCACTTAACTCCATATGATTTATTTAAAATTCAACAACTAAGGTTTTATTAATTATCATCTCTTTTTTTAAGTTTTTGTTTTTCACAAATTTGACACCTATATTTTTATGTTTTTTTTTCATCAAATTTCTCCACAATTTATTTTCAATTTTGATCAAAATTGATTCAATTTTGACTTTTTTAACCAATCAGATCGCACGATTTCGCCTACGTGTCAAAATCAAGCGTTCTGGTTGGTCCAATTATTTTTCTATATGATCAAATCTTATAAAAAACTCCGAAATAATGTAAATCTTTTATTATATAAAAGATTTATACAACCTGGCAGGGTGGAAGAGCATATCGCATTTTTAAGTCAACATATATGTAGGCCATATTATATACAGTACAATAAGCGGGCAACTCGGCTCACGCTTGAGTTTGAGCTCGCAGGTTGCTTGGGCTTAAGCTATAGTTTGGTTTTTTTTAGAATTGGCTTTAATATATTTTTATTTGGTCTGTCAAATATTGACTAAGCCCGTTTTATTTATTTTTCACGTATATACATAGCAAGTCGTTATTCAGTGTCTCACAACAAGTATCAAATAATCGTAAAACGACACAGTACGCAAACACCCCGCCGCGAAGCGCGGTTTTGCAAACCTCGTTTTAGATATAGGGTGGGAATCAAGGTATGCAAAAAACCTGTTATCATATAATAATGTCTTCGATCTGCATCTGCATGATCTAATGTGCATGCACCATCTTCCCAATTCAGCAAATGGAACAAACACAAGAGGATCGGATCTTCTATTTTGATCATGAATAGAACAATTAGTGCTTGACTTTGCTTTCATACAAGTTTTGGAAGATCTGAACGTCGGGAGCGACCAAAACAATGAGACATTTTGGTACAAGATTCTCCGGGTATACAACTCGCGAGCCATGGAGAATGGTTTAAAAAAGCGTTACACGAATATGTTGACGGGAAAGTGAACGCCGATAAACCGAGAAGTTACCAAGTTTAACTCGCTTTAAAATGAAACAAAAGCTTTTAGCGGTGAAAATGATGAAGATTTGTTGACCCGGGTTTAAATTTTGTATAAAGACAATGACCTGCGAAAGTGAGAATTTGCTCACAAAAGCGCTTGATTGTTTTTGAGACACAAACACAAATGGAAAAATCCCGAGTCCACTCAAGAAAGAAGAAACCGAGGACGGCCAATCGATTTAGATGGCGAACCCGAGTTTTTTGGAGATGATCCTATTCCTTGTCCATCTGGCGTTTCACGGCCGTCTAAAAGTCAACGTTCATTAAACTCATCCGCCACTTCCGATTCAAACAAAGAACTATTCACGAATATGTTGCAACAACAAATAGCTACAGACCGGGAAAAAAAGATGGAACGAATTGAAACTACAATAGCTACCAGACCGGGAAAAGAGATGGAACGAAATTGAGCGGAAGAGGACCACAACAAGACTTGAAGTTTTGTTTACGCTTAAATAAGGTACGAGGATCTTAAAATGCTTGGTTTGGACTCGCACCTGAGCCCGAGATGAATCGGCGGACACTCGGCAAAGATGAGGAGATGAAAAGGACGCAATTCGGGCCAAATATTTTTTGTAATTTTGTAAATTGTGTGTCGTATTTTTTTTTAATGAAAATGAATGAATACCTTCTCACAGGCCATGGTTGCCAACTTTTATAATCGCATAAAAAGGATATTTGTAATTTTTCCTGTAAAACGTAAATGGGACGGGGAGGAAACATCCCAACTATTGTTATAAAGTTATAATTTTGTTGCACATGAATAAGAAAGGGATATAATGGTTATGTGCTAAGAATCTTTACATTAAAATAGATAAAATGGGTATATATGAGAATTAAGTGTATTAAAATGGGTATATTTGTAATTAAAAAGTTTGAGTGGGGAAATATGTAATTAGTAGCCTTGGAGTGGGGATGTATGTAATTCTCCCATTTTTAAAATACCCCTTAGAGCATCCACTATGGTGGTTTAAGAATATGTCTAAAATTTTTTGAAGATGTCCAAAAAATTTTACACCATAGTGAGCAACTATTTTAAGTTTAGGTGGCGTGAAAAGGTTTAGGATTTTGAAGAGGTTTAAAAATTAATGACATTGCATTAGATGACAAGTTTATAAACCACCAAAAGTTTTATCTATAGTGGAATAAGGTTTATAATATGAAAAGTTTTAAAAAAATTAATAACAATGCATGCGGTGTCAACTTTATAAACCTTTTAATAGGTTTACCATAGTGGATGCCATTAATCCATTAAACACACTAATTAATATTATTTTAAAACACTTTTAAAATGAAAAATCCATGTTATTATACACACCGAAAAAACTAAAAAAAAACACAAAGCTTCATACAAATTATATGCCGATACATATAGTTTTAAAAACCGGATCGGGCCAACGGGTACAACCCGGAACATGAGTGGCCAACGGTTCGGCTAGCAAATAAAAGCCGTCCGAAAACAAACCAGAGAGAACCGGACGAAACCTATAAAAATGAGTGAACCGGGTCTGATGGGGATCATTTTCTTTTTTTTCCAGTTAATCACAGGGTACCCGCCGTCGCATCGGGCAGATATCTTGCTAGATTTATTTAATGTACTTTGTAATGTTCTTTATTATTAAAATTTGAATTTTAGTTTAATAATGTGTTATTTTATTTATATAAATGAATAAAAAAAGTGAGGTACTTAACGACACTAGAAATATGGTGTTATGGAAGAAAATGTGTTTTTGGTGTTATAGGGTATTTTAGTAATATGAGAAAAAGTGCTGACACATTAGCACTTTTTCTAATTACACTAGATGATGGCACAAAAATGTACCTAATGCTCTAAAATGATGCTTTAAGTTAACCGGAATGTGAAAAATATGTATGAGCTTTTTGGTATCACCCCACACCAACCGCATAACTTGACATCATTGAATAGGGTAAGACTACTGTGGTTATACTGAACTTAAGGTGCATAGATTTGAAAACAAATGTTCTTAAGCGTGTGGAATATATGCTAATATTTTATTTTTCTCAAGAGTCTAAAGAAAACCGTCATGGTTGACCTTGCTAATTACTACTAATCTATTAGTCACTCACTAATTAATTAGTAATCTAAGCTATGAAAACATTAATCCATACATGTGATCAATCAAGTTTATTCCATCTTTGAGGCTATATACTTTACAGTTTACACTCTCTTGCTTCCCACTTTTCATAAGAAATACTAAAAGTTCAACTTTCAGAAGTCAAACTTACTAAACAATTCAATACATACATAAGACATACTGACATACGGAGTATGTTTCTAGTTATGACTAAAGGTTGCTTGTTAAAATGTATTTCCAAATAATCCTTTACTTGTATATGTTTATTCATTTAAAACCGGTCAATGGATATTTTGCAATGTTGCGAAACAAGGCCTACAAAGCCGATTAATCGCCGTCTATGCGCTACTGGGCCACCAACCTTGCCCTTATGTGTAAATCGGTCTAACAAATAGGTCAACCGTAGTCAACGACGATCAATGGTGGTCAAACTTACCGAAAACCTGCAAATCGTGTCGTAAAGACCCAAAAGTTATTGTAATCTTGTTTCAATCATTTATACTAGTTATTTATATTTATTACAAGTGGAAAATGATATACACTCATACAATTTATTTCTACAAATCATCCTACTAATGTGATTTGTGCATTTGAAAAAATGATTGGATGAGATGAAGAAAGTGAAATCAAATGTGATCTTTATTATACCTAACTGGTCGATTGCTTCATCCTAAATCCGACTCTACCCTGATCGTTTCTCCTTGATTCGTTTTTAGGGTTTGTTCGATTTTTTAAGTTTTTGTAATTCGTTTCTTTTTAATAAGATGTGACAATTGATTGTACTTTGATCGTCCATTATCATAGGGTTTTGTGAGGGTTGTTTTTGACGTAAATCATGAAAAAGGGTTTATTTGGTTCGGGTGATGGAGGAGATAATTATAGGAAGAAAACTGGTGGTACCTTCATCCCCCACTAAAAATGGAAGTGAAAAGGTTGGTCAACATTTTGTTATAAAGGAAATTCCCTCTTCTTATGCTAATAAACTTAGCCCTACGTCTTTGAATAACGTTAATCTTCAGAAACTTGATGCTAATGTGCCAAATGATGCCTATTATGACGTTTGGTTACATTTGGAGTCGGTTCATGAGGTAAATGATAGAATGAAAAATTCACTTTACGATTATTTTCTTGGTAAAAGGCTTGTTTTTCCTGTTGTGGAATGGTTTGTACGCAATAATTAGGAAACATATGGATTATAGAAAGTAACTTTGATAAGGTTTTTTCTTTTTTAAGTTCCCATCTACTGAGGGTGTTGATTCGGTGCTTATAGATGGTCCATGAATGATTTGTGGAGTCCCTATTTTCTAAATAAATGGTCGCCCTCCGTGAGCCTTCTTAATGAAGATCTGTCTTGTGTTCCAGTATGGGTGAAATTTCATGATGCCCCGTTGGTTGCCTATACATCGGATGGTTTAAGCTTGATCGCTACGAAAATTGGTACCCCAATGATGCTAGACTCATATACGAACTCCATGTGTTTGGAATCATGGGGGAGGAGCAGCTATGCAAGAATTTTGGTTGAAATTGATGCTTGTAATGATTTTAGCGATAATCTGGTCATGGCTGTTCCAAACCTTGAAGGAACTTGATATTCGAAAGAAACCATTCGTGTGGAATATGAGTGGAAACCTACTCGTTGTAGTACGTGCTTAATATTTGGCCATTCACGTGCTGATTATCCAAAATCTCCTAATCGAGTGGTGAATAAGATGGATAAAGATAAGGGTGGATCATCCGGGGTGAATGAAGAAGGTCTTGTTGAAGTAAAAAAGAAGAAATCAAGTGGTAATAATTGAGGCAACAAAAACTTCAAACCGGTCTCGATGAAACCAAAACCTCAGTATCGCCGTAAAGCAAAACAATCGACTAAATGGGCAAACCTAAAGACAACTCCTTCTGTTGGTAAGAAGAATGTTTTGACATCAGGTAACGGTACTTTCTCCCTTAGTAACTCGTTTGAGGCTTTGAATGTTAAAAATTTGGTTAGTGAGGAAGTTGAAACAGGTAACAAGGCTTTCGTCTGGTGTGCAAGAGGAAAGGCAAAGCTCTAGCCCGCTAGTAGAAACGATTAATATGTTTGGAAAACAACTACTAGAGGGGGAATGTGTGCTTGTGGATGATGATGTTAAACCTTTGAAAAATGTTGATTATTCAGGTGATCAGGATAGTGAGGACGAAATTGAATCGGTTGATAATGAAATGGCAAGGTATCTGGCTTCATAATTGTCAGGGGTTGGATATGGTACTAAGAGCTTGCCAGAACAATGAAGAGAAACATATGTGAACGATGATTACGACCCATACAATGATGATATTCCTGACAATATTCAAATCTATATGTGATAATTTGAATATCAAAGTACGAGGTCGAATGAAGAAATAGATTATTTGTTTGTATTGAGTCATTTGTAGTCTTATCATATTTGTACCTTCCGTAAGGAAGTTGGTTGCCTATATATGTAACGGGCTGAGATGTGGGATTCACCCATATCTATTGTACTGAATTATTTTTGGAGTAATAAATTTACCGGGGAAACCCTTTAAAAAGGTGAAATAATGGATTCCCTTGTCATTTTTATGTGTAGGTAGGAGGATAAGTATGCGAAAATTATAGGAGGATATAACAATGCTTATTACAAGTTTTTTTTAATCTTGTCGGAAATACCCAAAGCTTGCCGGGAATGCTAATCGATTAATCACGCCTAAACTGATTACAAGCTATAAGAAAGTCGATCGTCCAACTATAGATTCACGATTTTTACAATCATGATATTTTGTTTAATTGTAAATTTTATAAAAATGGAGAATGAAAAGCTAGATACAAATGGCTTAACTAATTGATACATATATAAGAGCAACTAAGTGACAAACTAAAGCCAATCAGTAAGAAAGGAAGTATGCATCCAGTTCTACTGCGTTAAAGACAAAGGAACCAGTACTGAGGTTAAGAACGGAAACAAGAAATGGAGGTGTAGTCAGCTCTACGTAACATGTGATCATATTCAATGTCCATGGATTTGGCACAAAAGGCCAAGATCAAATGGGTCAAACGAAGGCGATGAAAACTCATAATATTTTCCACTGAATTTTGAATACCAAAACTTTAAAATCAAAATGAAAACAGGTATAAACTAGTGAGGCGTTTGGAAGGAGCAGCCTAATGATGTCAAACCAGATATCTCTTTTCATTTTTTTCAGATAGATTTCGCTAAACCATCGGAGAGGCGTTCAAAAAAAATAGAATATGAGAATCCCGAAAACTAATTTCAGAAGATCAAAGTCAGGACCTCTGATGCGAGAAGTATTTCTAAACAGAGATTAAAACGTTCTGTTTGGGGCTGTGGCAGCAGACAAATCCTCGGGCCCCGACGGGTTTTCTTTTGGTTTTAATAAAATCATTTTTGGACTTTAATGAGCACCGGGATGTTATATGGGCGTAAATCATTTCTCAATCATGAGACATTCCTGCCTTGTGTAACTCATCATTTATAGCTTAGATCCCAAAAGGTCCCGGACGCTAACTTGGTAAAGGAACTTTAGACCTAATAGCCTCATTGGAAGTATCTACCGAGAACATTTGCCAAGAATTTGTCTAACAGGCTGTTCAATGTTTTGGGGGACATTGTTAATGAAGATCAATCTGCATTTAATCTGCCGAAAGACAAATGTTAAACGGTCCGATTATTCTTAATGAGATTCTTCAGTGGTGTACAAAAAGAAGAAGAAAACTACTAAATTTATAAAGGTCGATTTTGAAAAGGCCATTCGATTCGATAAGATGGGATTTATTTAACATGAAGTTCTAATAATAGTCTTCGGTATTCCCATGAGTAAAAGGCGTAACTGGATTCAAATTGCTAACCTACTTCTAAGTGTGTGGGGTGGTTCTATTCTTGTCAAAGGAAGCCCTATCGGAATGAGTTTCCAATTCTATAAAGGGTTGGAAACAAGTGCTAACCCTATTATCCTCCTTCCTCTTTATCTCGCTGATGGAGAGCCTTCATTTATCATTTCAAAGGATCGTGAAACGCGGGGAAGTTTAAAGTATTGTGTTTAGATCAATCTTTAAGACTTTCGCATATGTACTATGCGGATGTGTGCATTTTTCTAGGTGGAAGTGGAGTTACGGTAAAGACTTCATTTGATTCACATATTTGAAATGCTTTTTTCATGCTACGGCCTTAATAAGATAACTTGATCAAAAGAAAGATAATGGGGAATAATGTGGAAAGTGCTTCAGGTCATCCCAAGCAACGGCCTGCAAAGTTATAATGTCTTTGTACTTAAGTGTCCTTTCTACTATCTGTACTAAAGTGGGAAGTTTCTATGACACGATATTATATCATGGCAAGTAGATAGTTGAACAAATATGATAGTCTCTCGGATCTTTCAAATGGAAATCCAAAGACTTATCTATGGTGGAGCGATTAATCTTGTTTCAATCGGTTTGACGGGAACTATTCCAGTCTTTCCAATGGGGGGGGGGGGGGGGGGGCTATATTCAAAGTACCTTCAAAGGTGCTTCATATCTTAGGAGTCTATAAAATCATAATTCATTAAATGGCCATGAACCGGGTATGTAAAAATGCATCTTGGGTTAAATAGGAACAATGTTTTGACAGACAAAAAACTAGGTCTGCAAGGGATATAGTCTAGCTTAATTGAGTTAAATAGATGCTGATGATTTAGTGGGTTTGGAATTACTCTCGCAAAAAGACTCTCTTTGGACTAATTTAATGATTGCTATTCACGGTGTGGGTGGTAAAATAATCATTCAGGAATGGACTTCTACGTGGCAAATCATTTGGCTTTCGGATGTTTGAGGGGGGTATAAGGTATCGAGATCTCTCCAAAGTAAAAGGTATGACCGTTTATGAAATAATCTGACACTAAAAGGACATGGAAACGTGGGAGATCTCACCAAATCCATTTTGGATTATTTGGCATAACTAGGGGCATGAATAATAAAAGAAAATTTTTTCCCAGATAAAACGCACTTGAATCACAAAGATGTTACTTTGTTAGTTCCAAGATAATGCGACAACGAGTTTTGAGAATCGCTCCTTCCGTCAATTCCTAGAGGGTGAAACTGAGCAAAAAATCAATTCGACAGCTTAGATAGAAAATTGGTTTTACTGTCACAATCGTGCATCTCTGACAGATGGAATTGGAATCTTGAGAGTACTGGAAATTATCGTGGCCGTCTGCTCGTAGACGTATCGATGGAGAAATCCTTCATATTATTGTAGAATAAACTAGATGGGTAAAGAGTGTCCCAAAAAAAAATAAAAATCACTTTCATGCCTGGAAAATCAAGAATACCGAATGCTTTACCTATCCGGTTCAACATTTCTCTCGTAGAGGTATTGACATTTCAGGATATGTCGGGTCCCCATGTTGTGATAAATGCTATTGTAATCGACCGGACCAATTTTTACTTTAAGTGTGGATTGTTCGGGACAAATGCAAAAGGTTTTTGAGCTGGTAGAAATTTGATCACGCAAAACCAATATGAACTCATATGCAAATGGTAAGACTTTTGGCTTGTCTCAATTCGTATAATTCCAAACTCAAAAAGATGTTCGGAAGAGTTTGAAATTCCATATTGGTTATGTACATTGGATCAAACTAAACAAGCTCCTATTTGACGAGAGAAAATCTTCGAATTCGTATGCAATATTGATAAAGTCATTTGTTAGTTCTTATAAAAGGTGTAAGTCAAGAACTAAAGCCTCGATCGGATGGAACGAATGGCTTCAAAAACCCCATATTAAATGTTTTGTAATCTAGCTCCTTGCTAGTTTTTGTTTCTAATAAAATCGGCGTTCCAAAAAAAAATTAATAAGACAACTATTACCTTTACCGCTACTAGATCAATCGTAAGATAAATGTTAAATGTCGTCGAAACCTCGATGCTAGATTTGAATTTATCCGTGAACACCTTGCGGGTCGAATTACCCACATAACCATGTTGATGTGAACAAAACAACTTTAAAAGTATCTTAACCAAAGAGGATTAAACGTAGTCAATGTTTTGAAAACCGGGTTTTAAATCGACCCGGTCGAGTCACCGGGTTACCGGTTCAACCGGTTGGACCGTCGGGTCAACCCGGTTTTCCAATATATATATATATATTTTCAATAATTAGAAAGAAAGTATGTATATAAATCATGAAATATTCCATATATTAAGCCTAAAGACTATTTATTAACAAATATAACATGTAAAATTAAAATTGTGTCGCAAATATATATACAACTAACAAGTTTTATTTATAAAAAAATACGAAAAAACCGAAACCCGGCCGGGTCTCATGACCCGGGTTGAACCGGGTCACTCCAAACCCGGTCAAACCCGGCGGGTCAAACCGGGTTTCGAAAATATAAAACCCGGTTTAATTTGACCCGTTTTTTCGACCGGAACCGGTTCAACCGGTTGACCCGGCCGGGTCGAACCGAGTTTCAAAACACTGAACGTAGCGCTTTTCCTTGTGTTCAAGTTCCGAATGAAACCAATTATGTTTAAATCGAAAGATTTAGGCTGTGTTTGGCACACGACTTATAGGGGTTTAAATGAGTTTGGACTTCTAAAATAAGTCAGCTTATAAAATAAGTTTCGTTTGTCACGCGGGCTTATGAAGGGACTTATAAGTCATAAGTCTCATAAGCAAAGCCCAAAAAAGGTGTCATGGGGGCTTATAAATTAGTCAAATTACATAAATACCCTTCAAAATCTAACTTATTATCACGTAAAAACTGTAAATATATCTAAATTTAGTTTTATGTGATTTTATATTAATAAACTCCAACTCCAACTAATTCGCCAAAAAGCTTTATAAAAATATAAGCTTCAGCATTCAGCTTATAATATAAGCCCCGGCCACAGCGTAATGCGCCAAATATACCCATAGTTTCTCATTAATACAAATTTAGGTAGAAATAACTCCGTAATTAGGTTTATCTACATGGTAATTGCTTAGAGTGCTAGGTACCCTCGTGCCGTTGGCTCGTGCCAAAGCTAAAAAGTGCTGCCACGTCAGCAACAAGTCCCTTGGCATCACATTTTGTGTCGTACTCCTTGGCACCCGAAAATGTGGTGACTAAGGAAAAAAAATTCATATTTTTTTTCATTCACATTTTTTAAGAAAAGCACTATGAAAGACTAATAATATCAACTTATATAACAACAAGATTTAAAATAAAAAATAAATTAAAAATAATAATTTTTTTGTTAGTTTTTTTCCCGCGTCTTCTTCCCTATGCCTCTACATGCATAAAAAAACACTTTCAAATACAAAACACAAACATAAAAACACGAACACAAAACAAACACAAAAAAAATAAAAAATTCCAACCGCTGTGGCTGGTCGCCACGGTGCGAAAAATCATGATGCTTGCCATGATGTCGTGCGCTAAAGAAAATGAAGTGCTGGTGCCATGACGCCAGGCTTAATAGTCGGCTTAGGTGGCTCTCTTATACTCTCTAAGGATCCGTTTGGTTTGTTAACAAGAATCACAATAGGATTGTATTTGGTTATTGGGTGGAATGAAATTGGATATGAAGCTAAATAAGATTCTCAAAACAATTGTTTGGTTTAGTCAGCTTAGATATTAAATTTTTAAATCATGCAATAAAAAAAAGTCAAAAAAGAAAGATGGCAAGTGAGTTTAAATTAGAAAAAAAGTACTGGTTTAATTAATATGAGAGAGAATAATATTTTAATAAAGTTATAAACCCACTTATTGAGCCTCTTATGAGTCTATGGGTTTCCAGCCGACAATTTATTCCCATTGTTTTAAAATTTTGTAAACAAACAATTTATTTACAAACCATTCCCTCTTTTTCATTCTATACCCACAAAACAAACTGCCAATAATACTATTTGTAGAAAAGATATCAAACACCAAACAAGCTAAGCCAGGGTGGATAGTAATTAAAAAAATCTAGAACAAGTGAAATAAGACACGTGAAGCATGCAAATTACTACCCTGGACGCGTGAGTACCCTTTTTTAGATAA
The DNA here is from genome assembly GCA_026074375.1 of Tanacetum coccineum. Classification (NCBI taxonomy): domain Eukaryota; kingdom Viridiplantae; phylum Streptophyta; class Magnoliopsida; order Asterales; family Asteraceae; genus Tanacetum; species Tanacetum coccineum. The sequence goes on along the minus strand of BQNB010132178.1, from coordinate 4,356 downwards.
ATAATTTTCTTTTATAGAAACAAAAAGAGTCAACGCGTCATGTTGACCTTCCACTCACTTAC
>BQNB010132177.1:0-18670 GCA_026074375.1 Tanacetum coccineum | reverse complement strand
AGATGTGTACCAGGAGAATATATTTGTCTTGTCTTCTGATGAACAATATGGGATCCACGGTTCCTTTAGAGAATTCCTAAGAGAGTAGAAACTTTGACAATAGATTGTACCATGTGCGAGGAGCTCGTTTCAACCCATAGAGAGCCTTCTTAAACTTATACACATGATTCAGATTGTCTTTTTCCACAAACCCGTCCGGTTGGCTGACATAAACTTCTTCGCGCAGAATGCCGTTTAAGAATGCCATCTTGACATCCATTTGGTAGATGATCATATTCATGTGAGCAGCATATGCGAGGAAAATTCGAATAGCATCAAGTCTAGCCACTAGAGCAAAAGATTCCTCAAAATCAATCCCCTCTTCTTGATGGTAACCACAAGCAACCAAACGAGCCTTGTTCTTTAGAATTCTTCCCAATTCATCAAGTTTCACCTTATAGATGCATTTTAAAGTAATAACCATCACTTTATCTGGACGAGGAACGAGTTCCCAGACTTTCAGACGTTCAAATTCATTAAGCTCCTCTTGCATTGCTTCAATCCAACATGCTTGAGTTAATGCGTCTTTATAGTTCTTAGTTCATTGATGTGAGAAAAAGCATCGTAGTTAACAAAATAAGGCTTGTTCATAGAGTTGGAGTCTTGTGGAAACTGGTCTTTCGAGTTCACCGATGATGTTGTCTAAAGGATGATCCTTGGTCCATTTGGTAACGTGTTCTGAGTTAGGAGTAGCAGTGTGCACAATTATGGGAATAACATCCAAAGAAGAAGATGCTTCAGAATTGTTTTCTGGAATTGCAATACCAAAGAACGGATCGTTATTCATGTGTGCAACATCTAAGTCATGATTGTCTTCTTCAACATCGTTAGAAATGACAGGAGATTAAGTTTCAGGTGTGGTTTGTGAGTTACTAGGTGATGGTGCATCTTGGTCAACAGTTGTTGAGGAAGGTGAACCGGTTGATGCAGCGGGTTCTGGAGCTACTACTTCAGCAATTGGAGCAATGACTTTAGGGACTGGGCGATCAACACTTGATGAAGGGTTGATGTAGGATCCCGTAATCACTTCATAACATATAACATACACGAATTAGATCTAGAAAAGAGAAAGAGGGATGAGTTATTCTAGAGAGAGAAAGAAGAGAGAGAGAGATGAGAGTGTTTTGGAAAAGATATTTTTAGAATGGAAGCACAGATATTTTGAACAACTAACTTTACCAAGTGGAAAAGTTCCTTATATACCCCGACACTTAAAAGTGACGCGCGGGATATTTAACTAGGACCCGGGCTCGGGTTTTGCTTGGGATTAAACCCGAAACATATACAATATTAGATTAACTATCGAGCCCGATTCCCGATACTTTCCTATTACAACGTTAACTAATTAAAGACCGAAGCTCCATCGTAGAGTGACCGAACTTCCTTGTTCGACTTAATAAATTGAGGCTAACAATCTCCCCCGAAGTGAGGTCTTGAACACGGGAACGAGCTTCCTTTATTGACTCAATAAAATTGAGGCTAACAATCTCCCCCGAAGTGAGTTCATTGATGACACTCCTTCATGAGATCAGTGAGATTGCGTTTGTCGTTTAAGCTCGAGTGTTCTTGGTCTTTGTCTTCATTATAAGCTTGTTCCTTCATGCTTTGCGATCTAGACTTTGGCCTTCGTCATTGTCTTTATCGTCTATGCGATCTTGCGATCTTGTGTCTTTGACCAACATGCTCATACTATTGCATTATCTTGAAAGCTTTAAATCAGAGTTAGCGAAAGTCTTTGTCTTTAAATCTTGAGCTTTCTAGATAGTATGTCTTCATAGATTGAGCATTTGAATGGGATTGAGGTTGCCGTTACCACCGTTTGACCTGCAGGTTTACGTTAGTGATAAACGAGAAAATTGATTTGAAAATCAATCGATGTGTCACTCGTTAAAGAGTTTTTGTAACACATCGAGAGTGTCATGTTTTTATCAAAATTCATCAACCTGCAATCATTTACTAGGACCAATCGATATGCCAGTTTGTCCACACAAGTTTGATTCATATAGAATCTCGCAAAGTCACACTACCAAGAGCTTGTTTGATGCTGGCTCAAACAGGATTCCATCTTCATTATGAAATACATTAGTATCACTCGGATGTTCTGGCACATATCACAATGATATTGCGTGGTGATCTCATGATAACAGCTGTGTAACTTGAGGATGTTCAACAAGTTTTTGAAATAGAATGTGTCCTAACGAGATTTTTATTGATCTCTTGGCTCTAGACTCGATAGTGCATTTTGGTTTTTATACTCGGAGGCTATAGGCATATTGCCACCTAATTCAATAACAACAATCTCAAATGAGAAGTCAATAGATGAACGAGGAACTCCGTGACAAATGGACAAAGTTTCATAAGAGAAACCCGAAATGGCTGGAAGGGTTTGTGCATGTGCATCACTGGGTCCATGATGTCATTTTCAATTTCAGCAATCAACCTTGTGATTCTGGCAGCATATGTGATGACCCGGTTTCTGCCTTAAAGATGTGTGAGGCTTCTTTCCTTTAGACCCTTTATCCATACATTTCTTTTTAATTCTTCAACGCCTTCAATGCTTACCAAGACGTCATTACTAACACCATGTTGTGATTGTTCCAGTGTTAACTCAATCTTAGTCGGCATTATTCCCATATACATTCATCTCCAATCATACCTAAGGACTGCTATTTCTAACTTTGGATTATCCTTGGGTAACCCTGCTCAGTTCTGGTTGGATCATAGGATTGATTCCTAACCTAACCACCTTATGACTTCAGAATCGTCGTAAAATTAAGATGTTGTTGGGTATAAGATCGAACCATAAAACCTTTTCTTCAGCACATTAAGTCGAATAGATATTTTAATTACATTTTCTCCCCTTATTTTAAATAATAAACACTTAGTTTTTAAAATACCTCGTGATTAAAATATGTCTTGAAAAATCTGTGGGAGAAAATATTATCAGCATGAATGGTTTGGAACAATTTGATAATGTTTTGAATACATAAGAGTTGTCGATGTTGATGTATCCAAGAACATTAAAACTTTGTTTTTCGAAAAACTCCCCCTCAAAAATAGGACCAATTAAGAAATTGTTGTCTTTTAAAAACATTGTGAGGGATGGAGTGTTAAACACACAATTTTAAAAGATTATGAATTTGTCATTGAGAAATTCTTGAAAAATTGTGTTCAACTTTTTGAAAAATCAGATTTTAGAGGACTTCTCTTCTAACGGTAAGGGTAAGCGCACTGAAACGTACACTTTCCTTTTTCTTGAGCTTAAAACTTTGAATGTCTTGTAAAAACCACTCAAGACTGAGAAAACGTTAATTTTCTCGTTGGGAGGATAATTTTAAACCTTCCTTTATTTTGAAGTCCTCGGTATGTACTGACATTTACACAAAGCAATTTAGAAAATTAGAAATGACATTTTTGAAACTAGATTGCAACTCTCGCTGCCGAACTTCATTTACACACTCCGTCTTAATGTTTAATTCCGAAATTTCTATAGCACAGTAAATGTTATCGATTCCAATAGACATGTCGAGAAGAATCTTTTTGGAAATTTTCGTGTTTTTTCTGATATTTGTATTTTCTTTTGGAAGTTTGATATTTTTGTATTTTGCTTTTCTTAAAAATATGTACATGGTGATGTTTTGATGCGATGATAGCAAGCATCTCATTTGTCAAAAACACCAGTACCAGCTGGAGACTAAACACGTCATACCAATCCTTCAGACAAGATACTTAAACCGATCCTCAGGAAGGGCTTTCGTAAACATGTCAACTAATTGGTATTCAGTTCTGACAAAATATAATTCAATTATACCATTTTCAACCTTTCTTTATAAATGATACCAGATATGGATGTGGCCTTTGTCCGTGAAATGTTGTAACTAGGGTTGCATGAGATCGCTATGGCTGACTGTGAGTCGCAATACAATGTAATTTGTTGTAGTTGAAGCCATAATCTTAAAGTTGAGTCCTCATCCACAATAATTGAGCATACCTGCAATAACGCCACGTACTCTGCCTCTGCTGAAGAATTGCAGTGCATTTGTTTTCTTGACAATCCATCTTACAGTTTATCACCAAGGAACTATATCCCTCCAGAAGTGCTTTTCCCGAGTCTCAATGGCATCCGGCATGAATCAGCATCTGAAATACTGTTAGTTTTAAAGCCAGACTACCTCCTTGGATACTAGATTCCCATGTAATGTAACCCTTTAGTATTTAAAGATTCTTTAACCTTCTTGAGGTGCAAAGCCAGAATCCTTTGGATACCCAGTCCATGCTTGATATCGTGCACATACATACTGCTTCACTAATCGGCGCACTAGATGTCAAGTAACATGATTGACCCGATTTTTACTTAAACGTTAATTAGATTGGGTCACGGGTTCTCCACTCAAATCTACATCTAGTTTGGGTTTTGTAGCCAATGGTGTACCAATGGAGTGACAATTATCCATATTATGCTTTTTTAGAATTTCTAAAGCGTACTTGGCCTGATTGATAAAATAACGCCTATGGGGACTGGTGGATCAGAAGTCCTAAAAACGATTTCATCTTCCCCTATTAAGGAAATTTCAAATCTACTGTGCATTAATTTTCAAATCTTTTTAAAGTCAATTTAGGGTTTGTATGACCTAAAAATTATGTCATCAGCGTAAATCTGCACAAGTCAATATCCTCTCCCGTATTTTATCTTGATTAAAGTGGGGTCAATTGTACCTTTATAAAGCCTTTGGACATCAGAAGTTTGATAGTTCTCGTACCAACTCTTGGAGCTTGCCTTTTAATCATACAAAGCTTTCCTCAGAAGGTAGAACTTTTTCTGGATGATCTGATCAACAAACCCTTCCTGGCTGAGCGAACATAAACCTCCTCCTTCACTGGACCATTAAGAAAATGCCTTTTCACGTCCATTCAGATAGATTGAAAAGACTGTGTCTGCGTGGGCAACAAAAATCCGAACATGCTTTCGAAGCGAGCAACTGGAGCTAATGATTCCTTCTTCAAAATCAATACCCCTCTTCCCTGAGCATAGACCTTTAGCAACAAGTACGTGCTTTGTTAGCGACGTTACAGTCATCTTTCATCCTTTTTGTTCTTTCCATAACACTTAGCTATAATCATACTCCAAATGGTTTGTCACAGTTCCCAGACCTTTAGTCTGTCGAACTGATGAAGTACTGCCCAACATTGCTTCGATCCATGCAAAATCCAGCCATGTCTCCTTATTGTACTTCGTTCAACAATACTCCCACCGTGAGCGCGAACATATACATTTCAGGATCAATGGCAAGCTGTCGTCTTGTGAATACTTGGCATGGTTGATTTCCACGAAACTTGGTTCTAAATGGATGATACACAGGTCCTATCGGTAATCATGACTCATTGTGGTTGAAATGAAATGCCACATCGGTATTATCAATGTTGTGTGAGGAAACCTCACCAATTTCTTTGTACCCGTGACAAAAAGGATTGATAAATTCAGCTTCTTGAAACGATGCATTCGGTGCTTGATCATTATTGTTTTCCTACGAGACCCGTGTGTTGGATGTAATATTCTTCAAGTAAAGGACTGAAGCGAAATTCAAACCCTTGTTGTGGACGAAATCCTGTCTTTTTCCTGCTAAAGTAACAACATTTAGTCTTAAGGGGCACGGGGTCAGAGTTTATCATATCTGACGCCTTTTGTCCTTGAGGAACGAGGCCTGAAGAGACATTTTCAACAGACATCTCTTGTCGTTGTGGTGCGAGGTCTGAACTGTTGTGATCAGACATCATTTTGTGATCATCAGATCAAAATTCCTTGAAGCCCTGTTTTCTGAGATATCTTTCTTTTTCGCAACCAAACTCTGAGTCCTTCCTCTGTAGGATTGAACGATGTACCTGTACTTAAGAGAGTATACCAGATGCAACCTGACATTATGAGCTTGTTCGGCTTTCACAGTTGGTTAGTGATATCTGTATTTGAACAATTTGGGGGTTCACTTTCAACCTTTGTTGTGCTAGAGGCGAATGTCTTTCCTGTTGGAACCCATCTAAGACAAACAGTCTTGAGAAAATTCCTACCCGTTTGTTTGCCACCTAAGACAAGATCTAGAGTTGTTTGTTTTCAACATGCACAGATGGTAGTCTTTTGATTAAAACCACTGTCCTTTTGGGATCTGTCTTTTTAGGTTTCGTTGGCAACCCTTATTAGCCTAATCTAACGTTTTGTTTCTGGTTTTGTTTGTCTTTATTGGATGGTGAACCTAGCACGCGAGTTACTTCTTTCAGGATTATTACACAAGCGTCATGATTGTGCATTAAAGACAACATTTATGATCACTTCGAGCAAACAAAAATTTTTGGGACAAGAAAAAAGTTGAATTTCTAGGATCCAAGAGTGTTCATGAATCTTTTTTCTTAGCTTCCTCTAGGTATGATTATAACAATTCCCGTTTGAGCTATACCTAGATGAGCTTGGTGCAATCATTGTGATGAGGTTTTGCAGGAAATCTCTTCCCTTAAGGCAAAATGCTGGTAGTGACTGGTTTTGACAAATCGTTTTTCACATCAACTTGGGAGGCAAACCGTGGTTTTGAAATTCTAGGTCGTTCAGACTTAAACGCAGTCGGTTGTCTAACAACTGATTGGTTTTTGAGTGGTTGTAAAACCGGTTTCCCCAAGATTGATGATTTTGCAAACTTAGTATTCACACTATTTTTCCTTTACTTCCTTAACTCATTTTTTAAATGCTCAATTTCAAAACCCTTTTTTCTGAATCTGAGCTAGTACATCACATTTTTCATTAGACTTTTGTTTCAGTTGTGCCATTAAAGAGTCATATTTGGTTTTTGTCTGAACTCGTGTCCCTTTTTGATAGAATCAAAAAGATCATTTGTAAGACTGTTTCAAATGCCTCTTTTTCTTTATGTAACTGCTCATTCTCTGGCGAGTAATTTAGCCACACTATTGTACCAATTCGATGTTTAATTGTTTCAATTACATCGATTCATGTTTAACCTTGCTTCATTACTTTTTACTTTTCGAAAATGTTTGCCATGTAGCCCTTCTTTTAAAGCTTGATTTTGATATTTAGTTCAAGATCAAGATTACACAATGTGCTTCCATCTTAAAAAAATCTTTTTGAATATTGGCAAAACGGTCTTTTTGAGACGAATATTTTCAGATTCAAGAGATTGATTTGAAAATTCAGTTGTCTGGTTATCAGTTAATGTAGCAGGCAAAGGACATGTGTCATGACATTGTTCAGCATTCTGGTCAACCTCTCCTTCATTATTGAGTTCGGGTTGCTCAGTATGCTGTTGTCCTATAGCAAAGACATTGATTTCAGCAGTCGTTTGTACCTCAGCCATTGGCTCTTCATCAGAGATGGGTCTGATATCTGCATCATCAGCATGTGAATCATTCCCTGATCTGCTGCTTGTATCTTGCTCTTGTGATTCTGTCCCATTGCTTTCAATGATAACTAAACTAGCATCCAATGCTTTACTCGAATCAACCTTTTCCTCTGTCGTCTGCATCAGTCTTTCATTCACCCTGCTGTCATACTCCATTTTATGCAGCGCTCTTTTCTCAATCGACTTTTTAACATAATCCATGTTTTGGATCAGTGTATCACGGAATTCTCCGGAATAATCGTGTCGAGTGTATTTCTAGAAAGTAGTTTCGTGTCATTACAATATATTTCATCTTTTAAATAGAACTTTTGACTTGATGAACATTTGAAACTGTGTCTCGAGAACTTTAAAAGAAGCATGGATCGAATCCTCGTTGAAATTCTTTGTTGTCCAAGTTTCTTTTCTAGTTGATCCACTTTAGGAAAATCGTGCCTGTGATAGTCTCTAGAATCTTCACAAAAAGTGGTCGTAAATTTGCGCGTCTTGTATCCATACTCGGTTTCGACTAACTCCTTTTAAGTCGTTGTTTTTAAAAGACACTTGAGGTGTGAATGAAAGTCCGTTGAAAAGATACCGAATGCACTTTCTTTGTTTGTCTTAAATTAGTTTGCATTTGTTGTATTTCTGAATCTGAACACGAAGATAAGTATCTTACTTCTCCATTTATCGTGAGTTGATGAGTGTGAGTTTTGTTATATCTTAAGTGGATAGATGTGTTTGATGTTGTGGTTATGAATACAATAGACGTTCACAATAAGCAGGATTTTACAAGTCTAAATATTAGCACTCGATCAAAATTAAACGGGATTTTAACAAAATCAATAGAAAACCGTGAATGAATTTATATTCGAATCACGCCAATGATTTAATTGTCTGAAAAACAGATAAATTCTGGCTATGTTTAAGCTGTTTGTATAAATAGGCTCACCAAACTGAAATGGGCCTAAAAATACAGATGGGTCGTGAGCTAGAAAAACAAAAACAATCTAACACAAATTCCAAAAAAAAGAAAAATGTCCAATAAATCAATAGTAAACGAGTGTTGGGCCCTTGAAAAAATCCGTAACCAGCTAAAAGGTGGTTACAACGCGTGATCCGTCCGTTTTTTTTTCCTCTTCGATTTTGAGAGGTCACGGCCTGAAACGGAACTTACGGATTCAAAAAGTTATGGCTATTTTTAACTGAATCCCTTTTCTTCAACAAAAAAATTCTTTAGTAAACCGCTGCCAATTAGTAACTCGGCTGTTTGATAAATCGCCTTTAGCAACTCGCTGTTGTAGCAGACTCGCTTTTTAGTAACCTCGCTTTTAGCAACGTCGCTGTTTCAGCAACAATCGCTGTTTTAGCAACTCGCTGTTTTAACAACTCCTGTTATAAAGCAACTCGCTGTTTTAAGCAATTGCCTTCCTTACGGATGAACAGAGTAGGATCCACTGAGCCTTTGGAGAAGTCTTGGGATATCAGGAACGAAGACAACATGTCATACCACGCGCGTGGAGCTTGTTTCAACCCATAAAGAGCTTTCTTTAGCTTGTACACGTGATTGGGGTTATCTGGATCCACAAAACCGTCCGGCTGGCTAACATAAACCTCTTCCCGCAAATTACCATTCAGAAACGCAGTCTTGACATCCATTTGGTAGACGACCATGTTCATGTGAGCGGCAAACGCGAGAAAAATCCTTATAGCCTCTAATCTTGCAACCGGAGCAAAAGACTCTTCAAAATCAATTCCCTCTTCTTGACGGTAACCACGAGCCACTAATCGAGCCTTGTTCTTTAGAATACCTCCCAGTTCATCTAGCTTTACTTTGTAGATCCACTTCAAAGTAATAACCATAACTTTATCTGGTCGGGGTACGAGCTCCCATACTTCAAGGCGTTCAAACTCATTGAGCTCTTCTTGCATTGCTTCGATCCAGCAGGATTGAGTCAAAGCATCTTTATACATCTTGGGTTCAACAACAGTGAGGAAAGCATCATAGTAACAGAAAAGAGCTTGCTCATGTAACTGCAGCCTTATGGAAACTGGTCTATCGAGTTCACCAATTATATTTTCAAGTGGGTGATCCTTAGTCTATTTGCTATTATGTTTAGAAATTTGGTGATCGGGATGCACAATTGTATGAATAGAATCCGATGATGAAGATTGATCAGAAGGGATTTCTAGAATTAGGATACCAAAGTACGGATCATTACCCATATGTGCAACTTCAATATCATGATTGTCTTCTTCAACATCGTTAGGAATGATGGGAGGTTGAGTTTCGGGTGTTGTTTGAGAGTTACTTGGTGATGGTGCATCTTGGTCAACTGTTGTTGAGGAAGGTAATCTGGTTGATTCAGCAGGAACTGGAGCAACTACTTAATCAATTAAAACAATGACTTTAGGGGCTGAGAGATCAACACTTGGTGGAGGAGTGAGTAATTCATCAAACATCGGTTGAAACAATATATCCTAATCAGTTCTTTAGGGTGGTACAAACGGTGTTAAAGGAGGAGGGTTTGACACGAGTCCTGAACTGATTGTTGCAGGAGTCATTTTATGAAGTGCGTGTCCTAAATTGCTGTGTTCAGAAGCCTTCGAAGTCAGCTCGTCAAAGTCTACATGATTGTTTCAATGATTCATCTGGTACGTCGGTTGTAAATTCGAAATGCTTTCTTTATGGGTGCATAACCAATGAAAATACCAATATTAGCTTTTGGTTGTAACTTACCCAAGTTTTCACTATCATTTATCGGATAGCAAAGTGTACCAAATACATGGAAAAATGATAAGTCAGGAGGTTTATCATGTAAAATCTCATATGGTGTTTTGCCGTGTCGAAGACGTATGATGGAACGATTTTGGGTGTAACATGCTGTAGCAACTGCTTCTACCCATAGGAATAACGAATCTTTTGCATAAATCAACATTGTGCAGGCAGCTTCAATTAGCGTACGAATACGTCTTTCAACGACACCATTTTGCTATGGAGAGCGAGCAACAAATGTTTCATGAGATATGCCAATCTTCTCATAATCTTCACATAAAGTTTGATTAACAAATTCAGTTCCATTATCTGTTCTGATTCTTCGGACGGTCACTTTAAGTCACACTTGGATCATCTTGAGAAACTTAATTATGAAGTCTGGAACTTCATCTTTTGATCTTAAGAACTTAACCCATGTGAATCGAGAGTAATCATCGACAATGACGAGGATGTACTTCTTTCCATTAATACTTGCGACACGCATTGGTCTACAAAGATCCATGTGTAAAAGATAGAGTTTTTCTTGGTTGGTATCTTCGGATTTAGGTTTGTGGGGTTTCTTCTTGCTTTTACCCATTGCACAAGCAAAACACAAATGGTCCTTTTCAAATTTAATCTTAGGGAGACCATGAACAAGACCGAGTCTAGCTAAATGGTTGATTGCACCAAATTTTAGATGAGACAAACATCGGTGCAATAGCCAGGACTTAGTCTTTAAGGCCTTTGATAAGAGACATATAGAAGAGGACGCCATCATATCTCCAAGAGGCAGAGTGTATAGATTGTTGCCTCGAGATCCAGTCAATAGATCAACACCTTCTAAATTACGAATGAAGCAGGTGTGTTGACGAAAAGCAACTTTAAGCTTTAAATCACAGAATTATCCAACGGAGAATAAGTTGTGTCCAAGTCCTTCCACGTAGTAAACCCTTGATATTATAACATTCCCAATATGATAATCACCATATCCCAATATCTTTGCCACGTGAGCATTTATGAATTTAACTGTACCCAAAAACATATTGACGAAATTGGTGAGCTGAGAGCGATCTCTGGTAATATGCTTGGAGCAGCCGGAATCTAAATACCAGAGAACAATTTGGACGACCTGCATTCATCAAAAGAGGAAGATGGAACATCGGAAACTATGGATCCCCAAGATGGACTGGGTTCCTTTGCAACTAGTTCAAGACAAATCAAAAGAAAGCTGCATGGTATCTTTTCAACGACTTCATTCACACCTCAAGCGTCTTTCAAACAACAACTTAAAAGGAAGTCGAACCGAGAATGGATTCGGACGTGCGTTTGCAACACTCTTTGGTCAAGACTTTGAGATTTTTACAGGCACGATGTTCCTAAAAACATGGGATTCAACTTTAAAGCAACTGTAAAACGATTTCAAGAGATTGGATCCATGACTTCTTTTAAAGTACTCGAGACACAGTTTCAAATGTTCATCAACTCACAGATCTATTTAAATGATTAATATATTGTAATGATACGAAACTACTTTCTAGAATACACTCAACTTGATATTCCAGAATTCCGTGATACACTAATCCAAAACATGGATTATGTTAAAAAGTTGATGAGAGAAGGCAGGGGGGGGGGTGTGGGGGGGGGAGGAGTTGCTTTAAAATGGAGTATGAACAGCCAGGGTGAATGAAAGACTGATGAGATAACAGAGGAAAGGTTGATTAGAGTAAGCATTTGGATGTAGTTTAGTTGTCATTGAAAGCAATGGGGACAGAATCACAAAGAGCAGGCTACAAGCAGCAGATCAGGGAATGATGCACCATGTGATGATGAGATATCAGACCCATATATATTTGAAGAGCCAATGGTGAGGTACAACCGACTGCTGAAATCAATTTTATTTGCTACAGGACAACAGCATACTGAGCAACCTGAATTCAATAATGAAGGAGATGTTGACTAGAATGCTAAACAATGTAATGATATACGTCCTTTACCTGCTAAATTAACTGATAAAATGACAACTGAACTCTCAGATCAATCACTCGAGTCTGAAAATGTATGTCTCAGAAAGACTATTGCCCAATTTCAAAAAGATTTTTCAAGAATGAAAGCACATTGTGTTAATCTTGAACTTTAATATCAAAATCAAGTTTTAAAAGAAGGGCAACAAGGTCAATTTTTGAAAGTAAAAAGTAATGAAGCCAAGGTTAAACATGACATAAATGTAATTGAAACAATAAACATCGAATTGGAACATAACGTGGCTAAGTTACTCAAGGAAAATGAGACTTTGAAAAGGCATTACAAAGAAATGTTTGATTCTATCAAGACAACGAGAGCTAAGAAAAATAGAACACACAACTTCTTGATGGCAATTTAATGATGAATTCAAAGCTCAACTTCAGGAAAAAGGGTTGCAATTGCCAGCATTATAAAATGAGTTAAGGAAACTAACAGGAATGTGTGAATACTCTAAGTTTGCAAAACCATCAAATTTGGTGGATAACCAGTTTTTACAAACCACATAGAAACCAGTTCGTTGTTAGACAACTGACTGCGTTTAAATCTGAACGACCCAAAATTTCAAAAGAACGGTTTGCCTCCCAAGTTGATGTGAGTAACGATTTGTCAAAACCAGTCACTACAATTATCTTTTTTTTGTTTTTTTAAATAAAAAAAAAACAATTTCCTAAGAGAAAAGAATTTGGTCAAAACCTCATTAAATGATTGCACTAGCTCATCTAGGTATAGTCAAACGACATTGTTCATTAATCACTAGCCTAGAGGAGGCTAAGAAAAAAGGCACACGTACACTCTAGGAACTCTAGAAATTTTTCTGACTTTCAAACATTTTGTTTGCTCGACATGTCTTAAAATGTGTCTTTATGTCAAAATCATGATTTGTGTATTAAAATTCCTAAAGAGTCAACTCCCGTGCTAAGGTTCCATCCAATAAGACAATAACAAGAAACAAACCCATAGAGCAAACAAGGTTTGCAAAGAAACCAGAAAGACATATCCCAAAAGGACATAGGTTTTCAATAAAAAACACTTCCGTTGTGCATAAGAAAACAATGACTCCTAGATCTTGTCTTAGGTGGAAACCGACGGGTAGAATTTTCAAAAATGTGGTTCTTAGATGGGTTCCAACAGGAAAGACATTCGCCTCTAGCACAACAAAGGTTGATAGTAACCCCTCAATGGTTAATTGCAGATATCACTAACCAATGTGAAAGCGAACAAGCTCTTGATGTCAGTGCAGGTACTCTCTTAAGTACAGGGTTACATTCGTTCAATCCTATAATGGGAAGACTAGAGTTGGTTGCGGAAAAGACAGATATCTCAGAAAACAGGGCTTCAAGGAATTTTGATATGATGATCATCAAATGGCGTCTGCTGAAAATAACACTTCAGGCCCCGTTCCTCAATGTTTAAATGACGTCTGTTCATATCAGTTCAGGCCTCGTTCTTCATCAAATGACTTCTTATTTTTTTTTTTTTTTTTTTTTTTTTTTTTTTTTTTTTTTTTTTTTTTTTTTTTTTTTTTTTTTTTTGATTCTATAACCGTTCAGAACTCGGAATTCAAGACCACAGCAATGAACAGTCAAGTTCAAAAGCTGGTCCAAAAGTTGTTCCTCTAGCAGTCAAGACAGCTACATCACGACAAGAGTTGGAATTACTATTCACCATATCATATAGCAATAACTTGAGGACAACAGGTAAATAAATACAAAATAAAAAAAACAGAAAATTTCCAAAAAGATTCTTCTCGACATGTCTCTTGGAATCGATAACATTTACGTGCTTAGAAATGTCGATTAACATTGACACGGGTGTGTAAATGAAGTTCGAGCGAGAGTTGCAAATAGTTTCAAAACATGTCATTTCTAATTTTCTAAAAGGCTTATGTGCAAATGTCAGTACATAACCCGGACTTCAAATAAAGGAAGGTTTATAACTTATCCTCACAACGAGAAAATTAACGTTTCTCGGTCTTGAGCTGTTCTTACAAGACATTCAATGTTTTAGGCTCAAGGATAAAGGATAGTGTACGTTTCAGTGCGCTTACCTCTTACCGTTAGAGAGGAAGTCCTCTAACATTTGGTTTTTCAAAAAGTTGAACACAATTTTTCAAGAATTTCTCGATGACAATTCATAATCTTTCAAAATTGTGTGTTCAACACTCCATCCCTCACAATGTTTTCAAAAGACAACAATTTCTCAATTGGTCCTATTTTTGAGGGGGAGTTTTTCGAAAAACAAAGTTTTAATGTTTTTGGATACATCCACTAGATCAACTCTTGTTGTACTCTCAAAACATATCAAAATGTTCTAAACCATTCTTGCTGATAATATTTTCTCACCACGAATTATGAGACATATTTTAATCACAAGGTATTTCAAAAACTAAGAGTTTTATTATTTTTAAATAAGGGTGAAAATGTTAATTAAAATATGATCTAATCGACTCATGTTGCCTGACACAGTAAGATAAAGGTTTTATGGTTTGATATTATACCCAACAAGAATCTTAATTTCACAACGTTTCTTTATTTTTTTTTTTTTTTTTATTTTTTTTATGAAGTCATAAGGTGGTTAGGTTAGGAATCATCCTATGATCAACCAAACCGGAGGGTTCTACCCACAGAGATAATCAATGTTAGAACTAGCAGTCCTTTGGTATGATTGGAGATGGAATGTAGTATGGGGATATGCGACTAAGATTGAGCTAACATTGGAACAATCACAACAAGGTGTTAGTAATGACGTCCTGGTAAGCATTGAAGGCGTTGAAGAATGAAAAAGAAATGTATGGATAAAGGGTCTAACGAAAAAGAAGCCACTCCCCAACAACTTCAGGCAGAAACCGATCAATACTAGAATCTATCAGATTCACAAGATGATTGCTGGTATTAAAGATAGACATCATGTACCCAGTGATGCAATGCACAACCCTTCCCAAGCATCGGTTTCTCTCAAACAGATACTTTTCTCATTTGATCCGGAGATTCACACGTTATTATTGGACATCCTCTCGAGATCGTTGATATTGATCAGGTGGCAATTTGCTTCCAGCCTTCCGAGTACTAAACCAAAATGCAACTATCGTGTCTAGAAGCCAAGCGATCAACAGAATCTCGTTAGGACACATTCCATTTCAAAACACTTGTTGAAAAAAACATCATCTAGGTTCACAAGCTGGTTATCAAGAGTCCTACGCCCAAATCCTTGTGATATTTGCCAGAAACATCAGAGTGAGAATTAGTAGTCACAATGAAGATTGGAAATCCTGCTTGAAGGTCTAGCAATCAAAACAAGCTCTTGGTAGGTGACTTGTCAGATTCTTTATGAATCTAACTTGTGACAACTGGATATCCGTTTTGGGTCCAGTATGAATTGACGGTTGATGAATTTTGATAAAAGATTAAAACTCCCGATGTGTTACAAAAAAACGCTTTTACAAGTAATACGTCAATTGATTTTCAAATCATTTTTCTCGTTTATCACTAACGTAAATCTGCAGGTCAAACGGTGGTGACGGCAACCTCAATCACTTACAAATGCTTCAATATACAAGACAAACTATCTAGAATAGAATCTTAAGTTGTTAAAGACAAAGACTTCCGCTTAACTTGATTTAAAGCTTTCAAGATAATGCTAAAGTCTGAGCATGTTGGTCGAAGGACACAAGATCGCAAGAGGGCTTAGGACGATTAAAGACAATGACAAAGGCTCAATGTTAGAATCACAAAGCATGAAGGTAACAAATCCTACAACTATTAACAAAAATGAAAGACATGAGAAACACATGAGCTAAGGACCAAAAGCAATCTCATTGATCTCATGAAGGAGTGTCATTAATGAACTCACTTCGGGGGAGATTGTTAGCCTTAAAATATTGAGCCAAACTGGAAGTTCGTTCATTACGTGTACGAGTCTCGATCATTTAATTAGTTAATGTTGTAATAGTATAATATCGGGAATCGGGCTCGATAGTTAATCTAATATTGTATATGTTTCGGGTTTAATCCCAAGCAAAACCTGAGCCCGGGTCCTAGTTAAATATCCCGCGCGTCATTTAACGCGACGGGGTATATAAACTCTTTTCTATTTAGAAAAGGGTAAGTTGTTCAAAATATCTAAGAAATATCTTTTCACTTTTCTCTCTAACCTCTCTCTAGTTTCTCTCTCTAAAACAACTCATCTCTTTATCTCTTTTCTTATTTCGTGATCGATTGTATGTTATGAAGTGTTAACGGGTTCCTACAGGATACACAATTATGTGACTAATATCCGATGATGAAGATTGATCAGAAGGAACTTCTGGAATTGGGATACCAAAGTACGGATCATTATCCATATGTGCAACTTCAATCTCATGATAGTCTTCTTCAACATCGTTAGGAATAGAGGGAGGTTGAGTTTCGAGTGTTGTTTAAGAGTTACTTGGTGATGGTGCATCTTGGTCAACATTTGTTGAAGAAGGTAAACCGGTTAATACAGCAGGAACTAGAGCTTCTACTTCATGAATTGGAGCAACAACTTTAGGGGCTAGGTAATCAACACAGGGTGGAGGAGTGAGTAATTCATCAAACAACGGTTGAAACAAAAGATCCCAATCAATTTTTAAAGATGGTACAAACGGTGTTGAAGGAGGAGGGTGGCACGAGTCCTAAACTGATTGTTGCAGGAGTCATTTCATAAAGTGCGGGTCCTGAACTGCTGTGTTCAGAAGCCTTCACAGTCAGCTATCATAAAATCTACATGAATTGTCTTAATGATTCGTCTGGTACGTCGGTTGTAAATTTGAAATGCTTTCTTTGTGGGTGCATAGCCAATGAAAATACCAATATCAGCTTTTGGTTGTAAGTTACCCAAGTTCTCACTATTATTTATCAGATAGCAGAGTGCACCAAATACATGGAAAAATAATAAGTCGGGAGGTTGTCAAGTAAAAGCTCATATGGTGTTTTGCCGTAACGATGACGTACGATGGAACGATTTTGGGTGTAACATGCGGTAGCAACCGCTTCTACCCATAAAAATAACGAAGCTTTTGCATAAATCAACATTGTGCGGGCAGCTTTAATTAGCGTACGATTCCGTCTTTCAATGACACATTTTGCTTTGGAGAGCGAGCAACATATGTTTCATGAGAAATACCAACTTTCTCATAATATTCACACAAAGTTTGATTAACAAATTCAGTTCCATTATCTGTTCTGATGCATTGGACAGGTACTTTAAGCCGCACTTGGATCATCTTAAGAAACTTGATTATGAAATCTGGAGCTTCATCTTTTGACCTTAAGCACTGAACCCATGTAAATCGAGAGTAATCATCAACAATGACGATGATGTACTTCTTTCCATTAATACTTGTGACACGCATTGGTCCACAAAGATCCATGTGCAAAAGATAGAGTTTTTCTTGGTTGGTGTCTTCAGATTATGATTATAGGGGTTTCTTCTTGCTTTTTCCCCATTGCACTGCAGAACATAGATGGTCCTTTTCAAATTTTTAGCTTAGGGAAACTCGAGCAAGGCCGTGTCTAAGCTAAATGTTGATTGCACAAAGTTTAGATGAGACAGACAATCAGTGCATAGCAGGACTTAAGTCACTTTTGAGGCTTTTGACAAGAGGACATATAGGAGAGATGTCTTCTTATCCTCTAAAGAGACAGGAGTATACAATTTGTTGTCTATCTTCCTTTTTTTTTTTTTTTGTTTTTTTTTCCCCTCCCCTCATTTTTTTTCTGTCCCTTTGAGATCCGTTTAATAGATCAACACCTTCTAAATTGCGAATGAAGCAAGTGTGTTAACGAAAAGCAACCTTCTAGGTTCGAATCATAAATTGCCCACAGAGAATTAGTTGTGTCCAAGTCTTCACATAGGTCACCCTTAGATCGTAACATTCCCAATCTGATAATCACCATATCCTAATATCTTTGCCACGTGATCATTTCTGAATTTGACTGTACCTAAAAATTTATTGACGAAATTGGTGAGTTGAGAGCGATCTTCGATCATATGCTTGGAGCAGCCGGAGTCTAAATACCAGAGAACAATTTGGACGACATGTAGTCATCAAGAGAGGAAGATGGAACATCATTAACTAGGGATCCTAAGATTGACAGGGTTCATTTTTGTTAGCAGATACAGAATTTAAGACCTTAGATTTACTAATCAAGAAATTACGTTTATAGATTTCATAGGTTTCCTTAAGTAAACCAATGTTACAACAGGCTTTAGGTGTTTCATTTTCTAGAGCAGTTGGTTTCCTAAGGGGTACTTCAGTAGTTATGGTAATCCTAGTTAAAGGGCATGCATTTCCTACTATAGTGAAGGTTCGAACAGTAGGTCTCCAGATGTATCCAATATTTAAAACACCTTTCCTGTTGGTTTCTAAACTTTTCTCTTTGAATTTTTGTTAACAGATTTAGATTTTTTACGAGCATTCACATTATTGATAAAATCAAGAACACACAAATCATGATTATTA
>BQNB010132176.1:4436-18670 GCA_026074375.1 Tanacetum coccineum | reverse complement strand
CTGGGTGCTTGTTTCAGGCCATATAAGGACTTCCTTAACTTGCAGACAAGAGCAGACCTTTCAATATCTTTCACACCCTCCCCCTATCCTACATAACCAGGAGGACACTTCATGTAGACCTCTTCAAACAAATCACCATGAAGAAAAGCATTAGAGACATTCATCTGACAAACATCCCATCATTTCATTGTTGCAACTGCCAAGAGAGCTCTGACTGTTACCATTTTAGCAACTGGAGCAAAAGTCTCCTCATAATCTATGCATTTCCTTTGTCTGTTACCATTGACCACAAACCTTGCCTTCCTCTATCTTCAGAACCATCAACTTTTAATTTTGTTTTAAAAATCCAATGACCCCCAATAACTTTCTTGTTAGGAGGCAGAGTTGTCATTTCCTAAGTTCTATTAATTTCTAAAGCCCTCAATTCATCATTCATTTCCTTACACCATTCAGGATCCTTAATTGCTTCTTTGAAATAAGTAGGAGTAACTTGAGCAATTAAAGCACACAGAAAAGCTTGAAAAGTATGTTGTAAAGGTGTTATAGATACTTGGTTTGCTCTAGGAACATGAGCAGGAGTGACATAATCTTTGAACCATGTAGGAGTCACATGTTGTCTAGCTGATCTTCTGGTTTCTACTACTAGTGTAGTTGGTTGAAAACTAGTAGATGGAATTGAGGTCTCAACTTCTGGTGTAACAGACTCTACATCATCCTAAGTGTTTTGTTCAACAGATTGAGTAACTAGTTCTGCAACATTTATGAGTGTTTGGTTCTATGATGGGAGTATGAGTGTTGAAGGCTTCAAAATCCTCATACCACAAAGAAGAAGAAGGTGTAGGTATTGGCTTGAGTATCTAAGACACACTTGTCTTTAAATATGGAAAGATGTGTTCATAAAATGTTACATCCATTGACACAAATCTTGTATGAGTAAGAAGATTTAGCAAGGTATATCCTTTCTGATGTGGAGGGTAGCCTAGAAACAAGCAAGGTACTCCTCTCGGTGTCATTTTGTCATTTACTCTAGTAGGATTACTTGCCACAGCTAAACATCCAAACACTTTTAGATTATAGTAAATTGGCTTCTTATTCATGAGCATTTCATAGGGTGTCTTGTGTCCTAAGACAGCTGAGGAAAACCTATTGATGAGATATGTTGCAGTGATGACACAATCTCCCCAATATGACAGTGGTAGATGGGCATGAAATCTTAAGGCTCTTGCAATTTTTAAGATATTCATGTACTTCCTCTCAACCCTACCATTTTGTTGTGGTTTATCAACACATGATGTTTGGTGCTCAATTCCCATCTTTGTCATATAAGGTCCTAAAGAGCCTTTTAGAAATTCTAAGGCATTATCAGACCTTATCACTTTCACTTCCTTCTCAAATTGCTTATGAACAAAGGTAATGTTAGCCTCAAAATATTAAGTCGAACAAAGAAGCTTTCGTCATTTATTAAATGTACGTTGTAATAGGCTAGAAAGGGAATCGGGCTCGATATGTAATCTAATTGTGTAAGCTTTATAGGCTTAAAGCCTACCAAAACCTGAGCCCGACCCATGGAAGGTTTCCTAGCCATCTAGGTTAGCAAGGTACTATAAATACCCTTTTCCACGCAAGGAGAAGGGTTGGTTGTCTCATTTCTTTCTTTGTGATAATCCAACCTTCTTTCTTTCTCTCTACCTTCTCTCTACTTTTTCTCTCTTCTTTCTTCCTCTCTTTTCTTTTCTATCTATGTCATGTATAAGAATCCATGGTGAAGTGATATATTGTTTCCTACAATTGGTATCAATCACCACGGGGTGATTATGTGTTGATTGTCTGCGTTTATCTTGGAAAAATCTAGCAAAAAACTTGTGTTTTTAAGTTTTTATTTACTCAAATTTTTTAAAAAAAGAGATAAAAAATTTGGTGTTAAAAATGTTAAAGTTTGGGTTTTTATGTTAGATATAGTGAGTTTCGCAAAAAAGAAAATCAAGAAAAAACGTTAAAAATTATGATTTTAGGTGTTTTTTAGTGTTTTGGTGCGTTTATGCTTTTTGGCAAAAAGTGAGGTTTGATCAAAAAGAAATTCGAGGTTTGATCAAAAAGCACGATTTGACCTAGAAATCTGAGGTTTGATCAAAAAAGCGCAGTTTGACCTGAAAATCTGAGGTTTGATCAAAAAGTGCGGTTTGACCTGAAAAGTGAGGTTTGATCCAAAGTGAGGTTTGATCCAAATTAAGGTTTGATCCAAAGTGAGGTTTGATCAAAAAGCGCGGTTTGACCTCAAATTGCAAAAGTATCAATTAGATCATCATTCTCTAAACATATTCCAAACTTCAATTACAATAAAAACTCAAATAAAGAACACTTAACACTACATCACAATCAATCAAAACATTATCACAATTACACAACACACATTAATCATTAAAACGATCCTACAAAATCATTTTCACTTCATAATTCACAACTGGTTAAATGGAAATGAAAGATAATATATCTTCGTGTTCGGATTCAGAGGAACAAGAGATGCAACAAATGCAAAAGAAAGCAAATATCTTGAAAGAGAATTTCTTGAACAAATTTAATGCACTTCAATCAACCACTCAACGTCTTGAAAGGGAGACTTTTCCTAACTGTCTCTTATTTCAACAAGCATTTTTAAGCCTCTTTAGTAATGATGCAAGAACTTTCACATTTGAGTTATTTCACAGTATGAATAACTTAGAAAAGAAACTCGACAAAGAAACAATTCACGAGAAGAATTCCAAGTCTGATTTAAGTGTGATCAAAGTGTAGTTTAACAAGTTCTTGCATTCAGTATAATTAAAGCCTTCAAATTACGACGGTCACTACGTAAGAGAAAACTTTAAAGATTACACTCCAATGGAAGCTCAATCCTTCAAAGACTTGATAATTCAACACATGGACTCCATTGAGCAATATATTGTTGAAAGATCACTTCATGAACAAGAGATTTAGAATAGGTTGAAAAGGTTGAATGAAAGAAAGTTGCATATTCAAGAGTGCAAGAATCAAGAGGTTAAAGCAGCAGATGCTAGTTTTGGAGACAAAGACAGCAATGGATTTTATCAGACAAAAGGGAATGCAAACAGTTCAGAGAATGATTGCAGTAAGACTGCAGAGAAACAAAGCAGCACATCTAGCAATGAAAGCAGTAGGTCAGGGAATAAATGCAGAGAAAGAAGCAATTCTGGGGATGATACGGATCTTAGACCTTCCTATGACACAGAACCAATGGCTGAGGTACCATCTAATGCTGAATATAATGTGTTTACTGTTGAAACTCAACATACTGAGCAACCTGAATCCATTAATGACACAAATGTAGTGCAAAAGGTTGATAGTAATGTCATTCCTGATTCATCGGGTATGTGTGATAATGATAATCAGGCTAACCAAAATGCTAAAGAATGTGATGATAAGCATGCCGTGCTTGCTAATTTAATTACAAATTTAAAACTTGATATTGATGAAAACAAAAAGATTCAAAAGCAATCAAAGAAAGCAAACATATCACTCGCTCAGGAATTGAAAAAGTGCAAATCTATTCTTAAGGAGTCTAATAGAACTCGAGATAGATACTTAGGTGCACTTCATGATAAAGAGATTGAGCTTGCGAAATACAAAAGATACAATGATTGTACAATTGAAAAAGACTCACTTGAACGTAAATTGAAAGAAACTATAGGATTATTAGCTCAACATGAACTTGAAATAAAGGAAGTTTTAAAAATGAAAGGATATGAAATTTCTGTAGTCAAAGAGAAAAACGACGAGTTAGTAAAATAGAATTCTTTCACAACTTTACGATATGAAAGTCTTATCAAAGAGAAAAATAAGATAATCATATAGTTACTATCTTTCTGATTAAGTCGTCAATTTAGTTTACTGGACCATTATGATATCCAGTTGACACAAGCTTGATTCATATAGAATCTGGTAAGTCGCCTACCGCAGAGCTGTTTGATGATGACTCTGAAATGATTTCCATTCATCACTGTGAATACTAAAGAGTATCACTCTGAATCTGGCAACTATCACAAGAATACTGCGTAGGACTCTTGTACAAATTGTGTTCTTAATGATGAACATCAATTGTATATTGGAATTTGTGTCCTAAAGAGATTTTTGATACATCTAGTTGGCTCTAGACTCTATAAGTGCACTTTTGTTATTTGGTGATCGGAGGCTGGAGCAGACTGCCACCTTTATATTATCAACGATCTCGAAATGAGAAAGCCGATAGAAGCGTGTTAATCTCCATGAGAAATGACACAAACTTCTTTTGAGAGAAGCCCGAGTAGCTGGGATGGGTTATGCTTTGCATCATTGGGTCCATGATGACTTGTATTCAATATCAGAATCATCTTCGTGATTACCGATAGATTATGCATTGACCCGGTTATTGCCTAAGGTTGTGTGGAGGGCTTCTTTATTTTTACCCTTTATCCATACTTTTTTTTTCATTCTTCAACCCCTTCAATTTTATTCCAACGCGTCCTTATTATCACCATATTAGGTTTGTTCCGGTGATAACTCATGCCTTGGATAACATTCTTCTCAATCTCACTTTACTCTTTTTTTTCAGTCATACCTGAGGACTTCTACTCTATCTAATGGAGTGTTCATGGGTAGATCCTTCCGGTTCTGGCTGGATCCATGGAAGAATATACCTAAACTTAACGCACTTATAACCTCATGAGAAATAATTAGTTGGTCAGTCTATGAGATATTGCATGAAGATCTCATTAAAACCATTGTTTGAATAATCAATCAACTGTGTCTGAGAAATCATTGAGAAAACCTTGAGAGTTTCCAGAGTTACCAAAAGCTTCCCCTCTACACATATGCAATATTATGAACGAGTTTTGAACATGCGTGGTTTAGGAACGCACGTATAGATGAGAATCGAATCCTTATGTAAATCGTATTGATCAAAATTTTTTAATCATATCTCCCCCTAAATAATTGCATATGTGTTTTACAATTTTGTGACAAATTAGTGAATTTAAAAAAAAGTTAATGTCCGGTATGCACATAAGCCATTAAACAAAGTATGGAGAGAACAGGAGTGCATGCAGAATGAATCATATATTATTATAATCCCCTCAATATTGAATAGATGAGAACTTGGAGGGAGTTTGTTGAGCACACAATTTTGGAAAGAATTTGTATTTTGCTTTTTGAGAATATCTGAAAAATTGTGCTAACAGGAAAATATGATGAGATATATCTGATTTACATCTTTTACTTAATACTTCATCTTGAGGCATTCAAAACTTTGAATGTTTATATGACTTTACTCAAGACCAAGAAGATATGAACTTCCTGTTGTTTAGGATAAATGATCATAAATGAAAATTGCCTTTTCTTTGGGGACAGAGGTCCTAAGTGAATTTACTTAGAAGTCGTGAGAAAAAAATGAAAGGACATGTTTTGAAAGCATTTGAAACTATCCGCTCGAACTTCATTTATTCACTGTGTTAATTTTAATCAACATTTTCTAGGTGTGCAAATGTTATCGATTGTCGAGAGACATGTCGAAGAAAATTATTCTTGGTATTTTTGAAATTTTTGATTTTATATTTTGTTTTTCTATATTTTATATTTTTGTATTTTCTTTTTCTTGGTTTTATATTTCTTTTTCAAATATTTATAAATCAAAAGAACAGAGAAAGATCAAAAATATTTACAAGTCGAAGTTTCCATTAGCAGCTCGTTTCGTTGTTAAGGATAAATGCACTGAACCGTACATTTTCCTTTTATTTGAAGATCGGGTTGTTATCTGTCATTTAATAGCAAACCATTGACTTGAGCTAACAAACTTTGAATGTTTGATACTAGCTCAAGACCGAAAAGATTTCTCTTTTCGTTGTTAAGGATAAATGCACTGAAGCGTACATTTTTCTTTTCTTTGAAGAATGGGTTATTATCTGAAATTTAATAATAAACCATTGACTTGAGCTAACACACTTTGAATGTTTGATACTAGCTCAAGACCGAAAAGATTTCTCTTTTCGTTGTTAAGGATAAATGCACTGAAGCGTACATTTTCCTTTTATTTGAAGATCGGGTTGTTATCTGTCATTTAATAACAAACCATTGACTTGAAAATTAGAGAACAACAATCGGATAGATCGAAGTATGCTGTTTCCTTAGTCTTGATAACCTGCCAAGAAGAGAAGTGGAATTCGAAAACCCTTTCCTTGAAGGTTTCAAGGGATTAGAAGTACTTGCATTGTCACACACAGATTTATCAGATTTATTCTCGGTGTTACTGGATGCAGTTAATTTTCCACACATGGCAAAAATTCTTCCAGTTGGAACCCACCAAAGGCAATTTCTAGGTTTGCTAGGCCTAGATGAAGCAAGACTTCCTTGGGACCCTAACTCCTTTGATTTCCTGACATTTACCTTATGTTTCTTTTGATTTTCATGTTTTGAGACATTGGCACTTTGGTTATCAGCACGGGAATTCATGTCATTCACATAATTATGCATACAGACATCATGATTGCCAGTAACAAAACATTGCTTACACATAACACAAACAGCTCCTGATTTAGCATTTCTAACGGCAAGCTTAATGTTATTACATTCAGATGACTTATGCTTCTGAGTCTTGGGAATTAGAGAATTCCTATGGTTTTCTTCTAATTTCTCGAAGTTATTCGAGAAGCAACTACTTTTAGACTTGGAGTAAACCCTAGCAGACTGTGGACTTATAGTCTTAGCAGTGTTGTTTACTCTTGTAGGAGAAAAACCACTTGAGTTAGAGTTAGCTTGTTGCCTATGGATGACATTTGGTTGCGAAGCAGTGATTGGTTTTGTCCTAACGTTTGATTTAACAGGTTTGTTAGGGACAACATTATCTACCCTAGAGGTCTTAGAATGATTAGTCCTAAAGATTCTAGAGGCAATCACCTTAGTTTGCACACCTTTTGATTCTCGTGTGGAAGGTGCCAAGTTTGAAGTGACTGGTTTGGACAAAGCATTCGTCTTATCAACTTTGGAAAGAACCGAGGATTTTGGAAAAGGAGTGACAGAATAAAGTTTTGGTTTATAAGAAGAAGAAGGTGGTTTTCCCAAGATTGATTGCTTTGTAAACATAGTATTCGTTCTCGTACCTTTTGTGGTGCCTTTTCGTTCAGAAACCTTATCAAATAACTGGGCTCTTAGCTTAGCATTGTCATAGATGGTGTCATACAATTGTTTTTGCAAAGAGTCAATTATTGAATTGGTTTGAGCTTGTGTCACTTTGATAGAGTCAAACAGGTTCTTGTATGTGGTCTTAAGATGAGCATTTTCTTTGGCATAATTCAAAACCTGAGATTCTAATGACACTTTCTCATCTTCAAGTTTCTGAAACAAAGGGTCAAGGGTATTTGATGCACATTGAGTATCACAACTCTTACCCTTGAGATCTCCCAACTGAGCTTGCAACCGTTCGATCTTTTGTTGCATGTCATTATAAGCTTTATCATACGAAATCTTGTCATATTTGCATTCTTCACATTTTGTGTACCAATTATTCCAAAGAACAGCGTATTCTTTTTCCTTTTTAATAATGCAATTTTCAAGTTTTTCTTTCGTACGATCAAGCTCAGTTTGGAGATCAGTATACTAACTGCACTTCGTGAGTATGCATATTGAATATGACCATGATCATATTGACAATTTCATATTTAGGTATCTCAGGTGAATCCAATCTGAGTCATCGACGGGAAGCATGTCAAACTGAGTTCTAGATTAAGGATGCTTCTGCTATGTATCCTCTAAAGTGCAGTTCACTTTACTCTCTCTGTTTCTTCATAAGCCATCTGCAAGCATCATGGAATTCACATCCACTTGAGTGCTTTGGATCCCTGCTTCTTCCTCTTGAGACGAATCTGCAGCTGTTGCTGAAGATAAGCAGCATCCCGTTTCCTTGGCTTTACTGTGCAGTTGCTGGCATAATGACCCTCTCCTCGACAGTTGTAACACCTTATCGGATTACCATTGATACCATTACCATTACCCTCAGCCGGAGCTGTAACAACATTTCCATTCCCATACTGATTTGCAATTTCTGGAACAACACTAAGCCATTCTATTTCAACATTCTGAATAACCCATTATGAACCGCAATGTTGCCCAACCTCATTCCATCATAATTGCACAATAACATTTTTGTCTTATACCTGATTCCAACATTGTCATCAACAAGTTGCATTTTTGAGTCTTGATCGTGTTCATATCCTGTTGTGCAATTTGACTATTGCGGGGGATTAATGACACTAATTGGTTGTTGTATTTGTTGGTATGTAATTGACTTTGAATGCTTTTACCACTAAAGCAGTGCCTTTGTTCATTGCAGTTGTGGGATCTTGAACTGTCTTCGAGATCTGCTTTGTTGAGGCACGTAGTTTCGTGTTGAGAAGGTTGTGGGACACAAGTTAATGAAGTTGTGGGATGTTGTATGTAGGTGATGAGTGATGAGTGATCTGGTGACCCGGCTGTCTGAGTGTCTTGCATAATGCCAAAGGATCATGTGTGTTTGCAATTCGTTGTGCTCTAAAAGCATTAATGTCTTGCTGAGTCGACATTGCAAAAGTGATGTGAAATGATAAACAAGGATCTTTAGTGGGTAAAGTGATTTGTTGTTGTTGTGGATTGAATCATTTAACGTTCACTGATTTTATCGTCTATATCAAAACCGATAATGAAATAACGGGATTTTTTAAAGCAAGATCACTCGATTAACCGTGAAGGATTTGATTCGGAATCAGCGCGAAAATTCCAAAAATATTGGAAAAGTGTCAAAAAATCATAGAAACATATTTTTTTGGCTTTCGAAAAATCCTTAACCTGCCAAAGGATGGTTACACAAGCGTGATCCGTCACACTTTTTATCCTTCGATTGAAGAGTCCACAGGCCTTAAAAACACGGACTTACGGATCAAAAGTTATGGCTGTTTTAACTGAAACCTCTTTTTCTTTGCTCCGTTCCGAATTCGACGCTAGTTTCGATCCTGCTAGTCGAATCCTTCGCTCGTTTCGATCGTGGCAGTTCGGATCGACCTCCTAGTTCGAAATGTGCTTTGTTCGATCGTCAGGGCGTGTTCGATCGAGCTTGTTCGATCCTCACTAGTATGTTGCTCGATTCTTTGCTTCTTTCCGACCTTGCGATTTGCACAAACAACCTCAACGAATTACAAGCACTAAACCACAAGCACTAAACCACAAGTTTCTTGTACAAAAACATTATAATGAAAGATATAATGGAGAAAAAAAATTTCGAATAGAAAAAAAATATGCCGAAACAATAAAATCTAATAAGTTACCACAAACAAATCACTTAACCCAACCTTGGCTCTTGATACCACTTGTTAGGATATCATTTCATCACCTTCAACTCAAAAATAAGAAATAGATTTTAGAGAGAGAAAGTAAAAAACTAAGAAAATGGTTACTTGTTCACAAAAAGAAAAATTGAGAAGCAACACCCCCACCACAACTTGGAAGGGCCTTTAAAAAGCTAGCAAGGATGGACTTATTCTTGAAGGCCTTTGTGTTGGCCCGGTTCATAGAACAAATGGGCTTGAGCCCGACAACTAGGCCCAACTAGCTTAACTAAACTCCCGAAAACTACGTTTTCCTATACAAGGCTCGGGATTGTTTAATGACCATCACTTTACTAAATATCACGGCTAACACTATAAGTGACCGGACTCGCAGTTTTCATTATTGACCGAACTTGCAGTTTCTCAATAGTGACCGAACTCGCAGTTTAACAATAGTAACTGGACTCGCAGTTTTCTGTATTGACCGAACTTGCAGTTTCTCAATAGTGACCGAATTAGCAGTTTACACTTAACTTTCAAGATTCATAATTCTAATTAAAGGAAACAAAAGGCTAAACACTTAGATTCTAAACAAGAGGTAACTTAAAACTTGTTTTAGGTAGCAAATTTAAAATTGGTTATCTTTGGAATCTAATCAAGTTAAAAATAGGCTTAACTAGTGTAACTAAAACAAGACTTAGGTAATCTAAATCCCTACTAGTTAGAATGAACGAGATTCCTAGATAGTCTAAGTATGTTACATAAGTGTCATAACCCATTAAGCCAAATTAAGTTCACTGTTAGGATTAAAAGTCTTCTTAATGCTGTTAGAATTACTGCTGCTCATGTTTGTGTTAATGCTGCTCAGCTAGAATTAGTGCTGCTCATGAACTTTAAAGAAAATATACTAAGTAGTTACTACTGCTGGTACAAAAGTTAATGCTGCTAGTGAAAGTTACTACTACTAGTACAAAGACTGCGTGAAGTTAATACTGCTGAAGAGTTACTACTGCTCAATAAAATATTCTAAGTAGTTAGTACTGCTAGTGTTAAGTTAATACTGCTAGTATAAGTTAGTATTGTTTGTTAGTACTGCTTACTTTATATGTATTAGTTGTTTATAGAAAAGATTTTATATACTTAGGAAAGTATTGTAAGTCGAGTAGGACTCCTTGGTGTATAAAAGGAGGTGTTAGGGCATAGAGATTGAAGTTCCAAAACCAAAAATCAATCTTTTTCTTAGCTTCAAGGTCTTTGTAACCCTAATACTTTGAGAGTATTCGTATTATTATAATATTGGAGCTTATTTGTTGAATTATATGTTCATTGTTTTACAGTTTCATTGATAATTCTTCTTAATATTAAAGATTAGATTCCGCATAATCTTTAATAAATTCAAACAAAGTTTCTACTATAGTTGTGTTAGATTTATCTAATATAACTAAACATTAAACAAGCATAAGGAATTCGATCTATTGAAGTGGGATCCAACAAGTGGTATCAGAGCCAGGTTGAGAAGCTTTGAATAAGAAGAACTTGTTTTTGCTAAAAGACATGGATCAAGATTCTGCACACATGGTGGCTGCATCCAAAGTTCCCATGCTCAAACCTGGTGAGTATGAGATATGGAGGATGAGGATTGAATAATATATCTAGATGATAGACTATGCATTGTGGGAAGTCATAGAGAATGGTGCAACCTTGCCAAAAACAACAATTGTGGAAGGTGTTATGACAGAGATGCCTATTACAACTGCTAAAGAGAAGGCTCAGAGAAGATTAGAGGAGAAAGCTAGAAGTACTTTAATGATGGGCATTCCCAATGAACATCAGTTAAAGTTTAACTCTATAAAGGATGCTAAGAAGTTGCTGGAAGCTGTTGAAAAGAGATTTGGTGGGAATGCAGCTACTAAAAAGAGTCAAAGGAATCTCTTAAAGCAGCAATATGAAAACTTCACTGTTCAAAGCTCAGAGATGCTTGATCAAAATTTTGATAGGCTTCAAAAGCTTGTGAGTTAGTTGGAGCTTTTGGATGAAAAGCTTTCATAAGAAGATATTAATCAAAAGTTATTAAAAATTTTATCACCTGAGTGGAACACACATGCTGTTGTTTGGAGGAATAAAGCTGATTTGGATACAATTAGTGATACAGGCCCAAGTATTGAAGAACGGGCTATTTTATTTCTGGAAGCCCAAGATCGTGTGAAGAAAGACCATTTTTTTAAAAGGTCATAACTTGGGCTCAGATGATCCGTTTCAGGCCTAAGACCAGCCGTTTCGAAGCTTAGTAAAAGATTAATTTGTTTTAAAAATTGGAAAAAAGAAAAATTGGTGGGCCCAAAAAGTGGTGTTATTGGTGTTATGATACCTGAGTATTTTGGGTGTTGGTGTTAAAGCTGATGTGGCACTGATGTGTCGATGTTAAATACGACGACGCGATTCGATACCTAGGCTCATCATATTTTAGGAGTTATTTACATTTTCGTGTTTTTTTAAGAATTTAGAACTTTTGTTTTTGACATAACTTTTGGCCCGTTTGTCTTTTAGGGCCCGTTTCAGTTTCATTTTCCTATTTAAGTATTGTACTAAGCATCTGGCTATTCAGTTCCAAAATATATGAAAAGTTCATTTTTGGCAGTTTGGTCAAGAATTTGCCTAACTATCGGTATTCCTCTCGAATCAACGATAATTAGAAGAATTGTTTCTGGGTATTCGTAGAATCAACAGATCCAATTAGTTATCCTGTTAACACACTACATCAATTAGTATGGATGATCTCTACAACAACCTCAAGGTGTATGAATAGAAGTTAAAGGGATGTCTAGCTCAAGTTCAAGCACACAAAACATGGCTTTTATGTCCTCTTCAAATAAAAACACTAGCAGCACTAATGAAGCAGTTAATACTGCTCATAGAGTTTCTACTGCTAGCACTCAAGTTAATGCTGCTAACTCTACAAATATTGATAACTTGGGTGATGCTGTTATTTATGCATTCTTTACTAGTCAACAAAATAGTCCTCAACTTGCACAAGAGGACTTGCAACAAATCCATCCAGATGATATGGAAGAGATGGATTTGAGATGGCAAATGGCCATGTTGACTATGAGGGCTAGAAGGTTTTTAAAGAATACAGGAAGGAAGCTTACTGTTAATGACAATGAGACTCTTGGTTTTGATAAATCTAAAGTGGAGTGCTACACTGCCATAAGAGGGGACATTTTTCTAGGGAGTGCAGAGCTCCAAGAAATCAAGAAAACAAGAACAAGGAAAGCACAAGAAGGAGTGTGTTTGTGGAAACATCTAATTCCACAGCTTTGGTGTCATGTGATGGTCTTAGTGGATATGACTGGAGTGATCATGCAGAGGAAGGGTCTAATTATGCACTCATGGCTTTCTCATCTTCAAGTCCTGACTCAGAGGTATCTAGTGATTCTATTTGTTAAAATTCTTGTTTCAAAACTATTGAATCTCTAAAATCTCAAAATGATTAACTATTAAAAGATTTAAAGAAATCTAAGTTAATGGTTTTAGGTTATAAGATAGGTTTAAAGTCTGTGGAAGAAAAACTTAAAGTTTATAAAGCAAATGAGTCTATTTATTTACAAGATATTAAGGACTTAAAATTTGAAATTCGTATAGGAGAAATAGCTATTAGAGAGCTTAGGTATAACACCCCGTGTTTTAGGGTCATTCAAGTCGTCAATAAATCCACAATGTATCTTTTGTATTGTACGCGTTTGCTTTAAATCGTAAACATTAAGTTAAATCGTGTACGCTAAATATTAGCGTTCAATGTAAACGGGCATCAAACGATTAAATATTTACATCAATCAAGTATTAATTAATTATTTTGAGAATAATTATGGTCTTTGTTCATTTTATTTTTATTGGTTACGTAAATTTGTTACGTTTCGCGATAAATTGCATTTAGGCATACCCGGAACCACCAAAACTTTTCTACGCTTCAACAAATACCCACTTTTATACCCAATACATAAAAGTTACAAAAATATATCACATATATCTCTCTATGGCCAGATTTCTAGCAATGGATACAAAGAAATATGAAAAAAATTTGCAACTTGGTTTTGTACTACACTACACCATTAAACCTAGACATATCTTGTTTCTTTGACCAAAGACCAAGACCATAGACTTCCTAAAGACCCTCCCTATGTCTCCTTGACTAGTCATACATGTACATTACTTAAACATTGCAAGAGATAAGAAAAACATAACACTTAACACTTAGCAAATCAAAAACTCTCTTCTTTTCCTCTCTTATAGCCCACGACTACAAACACCCCATCTAAATAATTCATACAAATTTTTATTCAACACAGACAAGTAACCTCACATCATATCTAAGATACCTCAAGATGATGTGGAAACAAGAAAAGGAAGCTAGGGTTTTTCTTGGAAATCTAGGGTTTTAAAGAGTGCAAGTTTGGTTTTAAAGGCTAAACAAGGGTTTAGCACATATTTCTCATCATCATACATCATAAGAAGGTTAACTAAAACTCTTTATGTTCTTGAATTTACCATTATATGTATATGTTATTTCTTTATAACCATTTAGGATTTTTAACATGTAAAAAGGGGATTTTACTTATTGTCATTATTTTGTACACTTATTCATAAGATACGTTGTTGATAACATCATGTTAAAGTGGATACATAAGTATTTTACACTCTTGGTTAAGCATAAAAAGTGTATGTGCAGAATTAGGGTTTTAAAGGTTTCTTAATATGTTACAAGTGAAACTAATGCAAATAACATGTAAATCTTGTTTATGGACTTTTGGTTATGATATATGAACACTAAATTAAAGTTATAATGGAAGTATAACTTTTGTACACCTTTGGTTAATGCATAAAAGGGTTATGTATAAA
>BQNB010132175.1:0-15035 GCA_026074375.1 Tanacetum coccineum | reverse complement strand
TACCATAAAAATGAAAAATTTTAAAAATTTTACAAAAATAAAATAAGTGTTTTGTCATAATATTTGACTTTCCTAGTGGGTAGAATAAGAATAAATTTTGATTCGATCGAGCGTGTTGAGCTCTTAGCTTTGTCTCTTAACCGTTATAAACTTGTCTAAGCTAGTTTATTTAACTAAGCATTCGCGGATCTTTTTATTAAAGATTTTAAATTTGCGAAAAACGAGAAATGATAGAGTTAATTATGAGTAAGATGCTAAACAAGGATTAGTTGGAAATCTTAAGAGCTCATAAGTGTAATTTGTGGCTTTTTTTCTCCTATAAGCTTCTAACCTGACTAATAATGCGTGCTCTTTTCGAAAATTAAACTTAAATCAACTATTTTTGAAGTATAGTCGATAACAATAATTTATTTAGTCTTAGTTCAAATTTATACTTAAATTTTCAAAAAAGAAATTTTCTCTATATCATGGTAATATTAAGTATTAAAATAAAAATAAAAATTGAGGTAATAATAATAATAATAAAAACTGTAGGCTAATTAAAGTTTACTGCATCTTGTCGGCTCACAACCGATGTTGCATTATTCTAAATAAGGCACATAGTAATTATCCGAGACTGATAAAAGTTTGCTGCATCTTGCCGGCTCACAACCGATGTTGCAGCCTTCTAAAAGGTCGATGATTTCCTTAGTTTAAAGGATGTGTAATTATATTAAGTGTAATATTTGTGATTTAATAAATATAGGGAAAATCTTTTTTTCTTAAGTTTAAATACGCTTTTGAACTAAGACAATGTCGTTTTAAGTTGTGGTTTTTCTAAATAAATTGTTTGTTTAACGGGAAACCTAAGAGTTTTTGCTACCGAAGGTCCGTGAGTTCCGAAACTATTCTCTGTGGGGTGTCAAAAGCCTGGTCACCTAAGCCGGTCTCGGCTGGGATGTGCCAAGAAGAAAGTCGCTACATGGAATGATCTCGCCTTCAAAATCATAATTCTTGGGTGGAACATGAAGCTTAGAAATTTTGTAAAACGTTGATCTATGGTTGAAATTCGAAATGGCACATTCACCTACTATATAATAATTGTCGAGAGTGAAAAGTTTCACAAGTTACAAGTATGAGTAGTGTTAGCATCTTAACTTATATTTAATGGTGATTTTGTTTTTGAGCTTGGTTTGGGACAAGTGAAAAGTCGGGAACGATGAATTTATCCTTTTTGGACATTTTAGGATTGAAGTGCTTCTTATTCTATGACCCTAAAGGTTATGAAATAACGGATGTCCAAACATTCTAGTTAGAAAAAGAAAAAGGAAAAATATAAAAATAATTATGTGTAGTAGTTAGTGTAGATTTATAAAAATAGTTAATACGGGGCTTTTTGAAGCTAATGATTCTTTAATTCCCCTTGATGAACACTTAGCTACTTTTCGAGGTAATTAGTCGAGGGGGATTGAGATTCTTGGTTTTCTAATGTGTTTATTTATAGCATTGCGTGAGGACACGACAATAGTTTAGTATAGGGGATTTTGGTATGTGTTAAATTACACATACCTTTTATCTAATAAAACGACCCAAATGACCAAAAACGAACATAAAATTCCAAATATATGCTTGTTTTGTGTTATTTACTGTGCAGGTATGGGATATTTACTAAAGGACAAAAATCAAGCCAAAACGGACAAAACCAAGCACGAGAATGGAAAGAGCATGAAAAGTCAAAACCAAAGGCATGTGCATCTTAAATGGAGCAACCCAGACCAGAGTTAATGGACCGGGTCAGCCCAAGAATGCTTATTATTTAATTAAAAGCCCTAAATCCATTAACTAGGCCCAATCCCTTTTTTAATAAAAACCTGGCCCAAACTATTAACCTAGGCCTAAACCCACTTAACCACCGTTAGCCCAACACCCTATAACCGTTTACACAGTTAGTCCTTAAGGACTAACAAAATTAGCCCCTATAACCTTTTTACCTCTACACCACTAGTCCCTTAACCCCTAACACCCGTTTACCTTTTATAAACCAAACACCCGCCAAAACCCTTTTACTATTCACCCTCCCCATTCATTTTTACCCTGCACCACGATAAAACATAATCAAACCTCGACCTTTACCCCCAAGCTCAACCCCACATCCCAGAAGTTGCCAAAACAAGATCTACACGCTGACAATCCCATGGTTTTTCATTGGTTAAGAATACATCACATCAAATCAATGGCTGTGATGCAAGGGCTTGGTGAACAAGAAAGATGGATGTCCAGGATGAAGAGTTTTCTTTCTCCTCACACAAAAAACACACAAGAAGAGAACCAAGCTTTGGGCTCCTCTATAAATAGGACTAGAATTTTCCTTGTATAAGCATTAGTTTTAGGTTTAATTTTATGCTTTATTTTACAGCTTATTTACTGCTTTTGTAATTTTCTTTTGAAGTCTTGTAACCTTTTTCAAGTATTAATAAAATTCAGCTTTTTCTTAAATTCTATCTTAATTACTATTTTATATTATGCACTAAGTTTTCCAATGTTATAAAAGTGATCTTCATAAGCTCTAACATAAGCTGTTTTACTGTTCCATTTAATCAAAACTCTCTCCAAAATTACCTCAGTTTAATGTTAAGGATGATAAGCCAGACAAGGATGGGCTTATGGACTTACCAATTTATCATAAGATAAGCTTATGGGTTTGGATTCAGCTTATTGACAACAAGCTGAATCCCTAGAGCTTTAGGTTCTTCATTATAAGCTATTGAATGCAGGTTATACCATTTTCCTTTTACAAGATTTCAAACTTCTTATCTTGCTTATTTACTACTTCTTATGTGCTTATTATGCCTTGTATTTGCTTATTCAGTCTTTATAATACTTTGTTCATCTGCTTATTTATGCTTATTATTTGCTTATTTTGTCTTATTAATGCTTAATGATATTTATTGATGCTTATTATTGCTTAGTTGGTCAGTAGATTTCATTTGATTATATTTTTACCAAAACTGTCCAAAATCCAAAAAATGACTTATATAGTATAGCTTATAAATTAATGCTTAGGTTCCTTAGAATTTGCCTATTAGTCTTTTATTTGCTTAGTGTTTTATCTGTTTTCCAAAATCCAGGGTTTATTTAGGTTTATTCAAGCTTAAAATGGAATTTTAGATTTTAAAGGAGTGTTTGGATTAAGCATTTTAGCTTAGCAAAATTAAGTTAGGCTGCTTTTAGTTTTCAAAATCGGTTTTAATTAGCTTTAATATAGCTTAAATGATAGTTTGAATAAGCTCAAATTAGGTAATATTGAGTTTCCTAGTTTATTTTATCATAAGTATAAGTCTGCTAGTTCATAGGGGTGTCAAACTGCTTATTTGATTAAAGTCTTAAATTCCTACTTGAGTTGTAGTTCTTTATGATCTAAATCAGTTCATTTAACTCCATTGTGCATATGTTTTGAAGTCTTACATTTTGGAAAAACCTGTTTGAGTTATTAGATCAAAAGCAGTCAAGTAATAATAGTTAATTTTTGTTCAAGAGTCCTTATTTGCAGATAAGATTATGGTTAGATTCTAGGTTTACTTTGGTCAAATTCTATTTAATTTAGCTTATTATAGTTTTAAGTTCATCTGTTTTAAGTTTTTAAGCTGTCCAAGTCCTTATTGAGTCTTAAAAGTTGGTCTGCAAGTAGCAATTTTCCAAAACCAAGAGTTAGTACATACTGATTTTAATCAGTATATACTGACCTTTTCAAAATCCTTTTTCTAGCTTATTAGCTTTTCAAAATGCTTAATTTTTTCTTTTTATTATAGCTTGTAGTATTAACTTAATCTGTTTTTAGGTTTTGAAGTTTAGCCTTTTAGTATTCTAGCTTAAAAGTTAGCTTAAATATGCCCCTTAAGTCTGTTTTGTTAGCTGTTGTAGCCAATTAGCTTATTTGCTTTTTCTGCTTTTATGATTATTTCAAAATGCTTATGGTCTGTTCTAAGTTTCTTATTAAGCCTAGAATAGGTTAGTTTAGCTTATTAGACTTAAGTGTTCCTTATTTAGTCTTAAAAGGTTCAACCAGTTAGCTTAAATTTCATTAAGTGTAGTTTTAGCAATTTTGTCCATTTTTCTTCAGCTGATATCTGGCTTATTAATAAGATTGTCAAAAAGTTGTTTTTATAAAAGTTGCTTATTTTTACTTGTTTTATAGCTTTTTCAAAAAGAAACCCAAAAAAATGTTTTATAAAAAAGAGAGGTCACAGGGGTCAAACCTGTGACCTCCCCTTCACACACCAACACCTTAACAACACACTCCACTGCCAACTCGCCCTTGGGTCTTTTTTGTTATAACTTCACCCCAACTTTCTTTTATACCCTTTTTACCCCTTTAAGCTTTCAACCATTTTCTGCTTATTTCTAACTTATTCAAATAAGCTGTTGGGCTAATTTTATTTTTCATAAGATTATAATTGTGCAAAGTACTTTTCCTGAATTTTTCAGAATGTTCCAAATTAGTTTAGTATTTTTAATTAATTTTTTAGATTAAATTAGTTTTTAATTCATAATAAATAAAATAAAAGTCAAAAAATATAATTCGTTTTTTTTTTTAAATTTTCTTTTATCATTTAGGACATTTAAAAATTAAATATGCATTTGTAGGGTTAAAATTTGGAGATTTAGGTTTTTAAAGCTCGGGTTTTGATCCCGTTATCGTTTTTCGTGTTTTAACTTTAATTGCTTTCATTTTAGGCTTGCTTTTACTTGTTTTTGCATCTTATTTGTAGAAATAGAATCCAAAAAATCATTGAAACATTCAAACATGCGATCATGAACTTAAACTCGATTCTCAATTCACGCCTCGTCCGGAAGGTTTTTTTTGGATTTTACTTTGGTCAAAAGTAATCTTCTAGAAGCCTTACAGAATACTTACTCTCTCTCTCATCATTTGATATTTTGGTTATATATTATATATATCTATTAAGCAATTATTATTATATATATAAGTATAATATTAGTTCAAAGCAAGTTTTTGGAGCTCTGTCGGGAGGTAACTTTGCGTGTTGACGATTATCAAGTTTACATTTGAAGATTAGTGTTTGAAGACCCTTCCTCGTAAAGTTTTCGCCTTCATTTGTGCTTATTTTCTTTTTATCATGTAATCAAAATACCAAAAAAAATTTAAAAACAACAAAAAGAAACCGTTGTGTCACTTGTGAATTTGGCTCACCTTTAGATTACAATCTATAAGAGAGGTATAAGGAGGGTTGATCCGATGATAACTTTTACCGAAAGGAGAAGTTTTTAAAAACGCTTCCGCTTACACCGTTCCTCGTTCTTGTGCGTTTTCTAGAGAGCTACCGCGCACCTTTGACTATCGGTCCCAAAAATATTTTTCTTTTATATTTATCTTTCATAAAAATCTAAAAATAATCTTCTTATCCTCTCTCTATCCTCTTATTCGTTTAATTCTTATCTTCGTTACCCTCTTATTTGTTTAATTCTTTGTCATGTCTTTGTATAACCATCCTGGTTGCTCGTGTTGTGAAGGTCCGTTTAATGGTGGGAACTGTCCGAGCTGTAGCAGTGTAGGATCCGGAAATGAGTTTGTCTATGACCCAAATCCTTATTCTTATAATGAAACACCGAACTTCTTCAACCAACCTCCACAACACCAATACGAGACATATTCTTGCGAGTTTTGTGGAAACGATGCTCATTATGGTTACGATTGTCCACCTCAAGTCCCGTTTGTCTACAATCAGGACCCGTGTTTCAATCAAAACTTTGATAATTTTCCACAAACTTCACCAAGTTTCCAACAACAATATCTTTGTTGTGAAAACTGCGGGGGTCCTCACGAGACTTTTCAGTGTCAACCGTTGAACCAAAATTTCTACGAACCTAATCTTTGTTATAATTCTATTGCTTCCGGTTTTGACCAATTCCAACCCCCGCAGTTTCCCGTCATTCATCAACCTCCTCAAGAAATGAGTATCCAAGATATGGAGGATCTGAAGCAGCAGTATTTATATAAAATGAAAAGTTTAATTAATGAATTTCCAATTAAGGATTATCGTGATGAGAAGATTGATATTAAGATTAATGAGCTTAAGGAAAATTTCAATGGAATGAGTATTGAAATTAATAAAAAGAAAAAGCTTCAGCAACTAGAGCAGGTGGCCAATCTTAGTACTTATCCTTCGCGACTTTTCAATTCTTTTTGCTACGACGATGATGATGATGATGATGAGGAGTATACTATTGCAATCACACCCATCTTACCAACTGAGCAGCCCGATAACTCTCTAAGTATGGGGGACGAGTATCTTAGCACTATTCCGGAAACGGAATCGGACGAATTAATAAAGTCTAGTGTTGAGAACCTTGTCCCAATCCCAAGTAAGTCCGAGGATTTTTCCGATATCGAAAGTGAGTGTGATGTGCCCGTTTGTGATAATTTTACAACTTTCTCTAATACTCTCTTTGATGTTGACGACGATTTTTCCTTTAGTGACGACGAGTCATTTTCTGATAAGGTCGCTCCAAAGGAAATTTATTCGAACCCTCTTTTTGATGAAGAAATCATTTCTACTAAGATAGATCCGCATCACTTTAATGCAAAGTCTAATCTTATAGAATCCTTGCTTAATCGAGACACTTTGATTATTTGTTCTCCTAAGTTTGATTCTATTCTCGAGGAGTTCTCCGGTGAAATTGCTTAAATTGATTTAATTCCACCGGGAATTAATGAAGCCGACTTTGATCCTGAGGAAGAAATTCGTCTTGTTGAGAAATTGTTGTATGATGATTTATCTCCTCGACCTCTGGAAGAATTTAATTCTGAAAATTCTGATGCTATAATCGAATCTTTCTCTCCATCTCCTATCCCCATTGAGGGTAGTGACTCTCTTATAGAGGAGATCGATTTATTTCTTACTCCGAATGACTCG
This sequence comes from Tanacetum coccineum, assembly GCA_026074375.1. NCBI lineage: Eukaryota > Viridiplantae > Streptophyta > Magnoliopsida > Asterales > Asteraceae > Tanacetum > Tanacetum coccineum. The sequence continues at coordinate 8,121 of BQNB010132175.1, read as the reverse complement.
ATACCACCGGGTATTGAGTATGATGACTATGACTCTGAAGGGGATATCCCTTTCCTTAAAGAATTTCTTAGCAATGATTCCCCTTCACTTCCTGAAAATAAGTCATTTCATTTTGATGTTCCAGCATCCCCTCGTCCTCCTTCGAAACCGCTGGATGATGGAATTTACTTTGAGCTCGATACGGGACTTTTGATTGCCAAAGTGGTGGATGATATTTCTGATAATTCGACAAGAGAACTTTATGTTCATATGCCTAATGTTTTACCCAACCTTCCCACCCTTTCTCCAATGTTTGACACTTTGCTTCTATTTTCATCCGAAAATGAGGACAAAGTTTATCTCTTATCTCATCGGGGCTTTAAAGCTTTCCAGCATTTTTCAGAAAGCCCGATGATGATCTATGGAGGGGACAGTCCTATCTTGGATGTTCCATTTCCCCAATTCTATCCTCCTTGACCAACTCAAGTATGGGGGATCAAGTCAGGCTTAAGACTCGGTTAACAAAAATAAGCGCTTCGTAGGTGGCAACCCATGCTTATCTTAATATAATAATAGTAGTAATGAATAAGTGTGTTGTGAGGAGGCTCGCCTCTTCCTTTCTCGTGTTTTGTGGTTTGTGATGTTTGTTTAGGATTGCCCCGGATTATGAAGCTTCTCGTGCTCGTGGTTTTGTTCTTCATTCACTCGAGCTTCAATCCTTAGCATGATTATGGGAATCAAATATCCAATCTTATCGACTAACGTTTATCTTTGAGCACACTTAATAAACGGCTTTAGATTTACGTAGAGACCCTTCTTAAAACATTGAGGACAATGTTCAATTCTAGTATGGGGAGGATCTATCGATTTGATTGTGCCTGCAGTCGTTGTTTTTACGTAATCTCATTTTTACCACCAAAATACCAAAAAAATGAAAAAATTTAAAAATTTTCAAAAAATAAAATAAGTGTTTTGTCACAATGTTTGACTTTCTTGCTGGGTAGAATAAGAATAAATTTTGACTCGATCGAGCGTCTTGAGCTCTTAGCTTTATCCCTTAACCGTTATAAACTTGACTAAGCATTCGCGGATCTTTTTTATTAAAGATTTTAAATTTGCGAAGAACGAGAAATGATAGAGTTAATTATGAGTAAGATGCTAAACAAGGATTAGTTGGAAATCTTAAGAGCTCATAAGTGTAGTTTGTGGCTTTTTCTCCCATAAGCTTCTAACCGGACTAATAATACGTGCTTTTTTCGAAAATTAAACTTAAATCAACGATTTTTGAAGTATAGTCGTTAACAATAATTTATTTAGTCTTAGTTCAATATTATACTTAAATTTTCTAAAAAAAAGATTTTCTCTATATCGTGGTAATATAAAGTATAAAAAAAATTATAAAAATGAAAAATGAGATAATAATAATAATAAAAACTGTGGACTGATAAAAGTTTGCTGCATCTTGCCGGCTCACAACCGATGTTGCAGCCTTCAAAAAGGTCAAGGATTTCCTTCGTTTAAAGGATGTATAATTATATTAAGTATAACATATGTGATTTAATAAATATAGGGAAAATCTCGTTTTCTTAAATTTAAATATGCTTTTAAACTAAGACTATTTCGTTTTAAGTTGTGGTTTTTCTAAAATGAATTGTTTATTTAACGGGAAGCCTAAGAGTTTTTGAAACCAAAGGTCTGTGAGTTCCGATACTATTCTCTGTGAGGTGTCAAAAGCCTGGTCACCTAAGCCGGTCTCGGCTGGGATGTGCCAAGAAGAAAGTCGCTACATGGAATGATCTCGCCTTCAAACTCATAATTCTTGGGTGGAACGTAAAGCATAGAAATATTAAAATTTTCTTAAAAAGGTTGATCCATGGTTGAAATTCGAAATAAGCACATTCACCTAAGATATAATAATTGTTGGGAGTGAAAAGTTTCACAAGCTACAAGTATAAGTAGTGTTAGCGTCTTAACTCGTATTTACCAGTGATTTTGTTTTTAAGCTTAGTTTGGGACAAGTGAAAAATCAGGGACGATGAATTTATCCTTTTTGGGCATTTTAGGATTGAAGTGCTTCTTGTTCTATGACCCTAATGGTTATGAAAAAAATGAAAGTCCTGACATTCTAGTTGGTTAAAAAGAAAATTATAAAAAAAATAAGAAAGAGGGAAAATACAAAAATATGTGTGGTAATAAGTGTAAATATTTAAAAATGGTCAAAACGGGACTTTTCATAACTATTCAGTCTTTAATTCCCTTTGATGAACACTTAGCTACTTTTCGAGGTAATTAGTCGAGGGGGGTTGAGATTCTTAGTCTTCTAAAGTGTTTACTTATGGTATTGCATGAGGACACGGTAATAGTTTAGTATGGGGGATTTTGGTATGTGCTTAATTACACATACCTTTGACCTAATAAAACGAGCTTAAATAACCAAAACGGACATAAAATGCCAAAAATATGTTTGTTTTGCTTTGTATATTGTGCAGGTATCAGATATTCACTAAAGGACAAAAACAAAGCCAAAACCGACAAAACCGAGCACGGGAATGGAAAGAGCGTGAAAAGTCGAAGCCGAAGACGTGTGCATCTAAATGGGCCAACCCGCACCCAAGTTAATGGGCCGAGTAAACCCATTAAACTTATCTATTAAATCAAAGGTCCAAATCCAAAACTATTTAAACCGGCCCAAGTTCATAAGCCCACTAGCCTATAACCACTTAACCATACACCCGTTAAATCCATTTCACCCCTAGTCCTTTTTGTTTTACACCGTTAGTCCTTATGGACTAACACGGTTAGTCCTAAAACCTAACAAACTCCCTAACACCCGTTACCCTTTACCCCTAAATCAAACCATTAAACAATTCCTGCCAAAATTACTATTCATCTTTCACTTTCCCTCGACCCCTGCTCCAACAAACAAAACCCCATCACTATCCCTCAACCCCACTCCATAAACGGCCAATTCCACCTTGGCAATCCCATGAGTTCTTATTGGTTGATGGGACAAAGACAAAATTTAATGGCTCAGATTGCAAGCCTTGGAGAGCAAGATGAATCAATGGCTATGATGAAGACTTCGACAGCTCCTCACACATGAAGCACACCCTCTTATCTCACTCACAGAAGTAGAACAGTTTGAAGACCCAAGACCTTCATAATTCTCTATAAATAGGACCTTGTAAGCCCATGTGAGGCATATTCAGTTTTTCCTAGCTTATTTTAGTGTAACTTAGATTATTTTCAAGTATTGTAACTCTTTTTAAGAATTAATGAAAGTTTGATGTTTTTAAGTAAAATTCAATTTTTTATGTTCAAGTCTTATTTGAGTTAAAAAAGGGTTTTATAAGCTATCATAAGCTCTTATTTACACTTTATTTAAGCTATTATACTAAAACAAGATAAACTTTTCCATAGTTTATAGAGTTTAAGCATTTTCATCAAAAATCACTCAAAAAGCTATTATAAATGATAAGCCAGATTTGGATGGGCTTATGGGTTATACTAGCTTGTGCAAACAAGCTAGAGCTTGTTGATAAGCTCTTTTGAGCATGTGTTAGCCTTGTTTTGAGCAAAGGCTTTTGTAAGTTCAAAAATCCCTTTTAAAGCTTATTTTCTGCAACTGCTTATTCTAGTGCTTATTTTCTGCTTTTTACTGCTTATTATTGCTTACTTATGTTGTCTATTGCTTATTGATGCTTGCTTATTGTTTAAATCTTTTTTGTTCATGTTTTTAGTATAAAACTGCCATTAATAGCTTAAAACTGCTTATTCTTATTTGCTTATTTCCAGTGCTTATCTCTGTGTTATTATTGCTTATTTGTCCTTATTTGACCTATTGTTTAATCTGTTTTGAGTATTTATAAGTTTTCTAAGTCTGTATCAAGCTTAAAATGGGTTTTACAAATTTAAAGGGGTGTTTGGCACAAGCAGTACTAACTTGAGTTAGTACTGTTTGATTGATTTTGTCCTTGTAGTCAGTTTTATCAAGCTTAAATCTAGCCTAAAAGTCAGTTTGTTTTAGTTTTTAAAGTTTAAATCTCAAGTCTAAGGTTTTATCTATCAATGGTTTGAATCTGTGGTCATAGGGATTTGATAAACAGCTTATTTGCTTAGGTTCTTATTAGTAGCCTTTTGGAGTAGATTTAGTGCTTGATTTTGGTCCATTATGCAGTAGGATATAGTTAGTTCAAGTGTGCATTTTTCTTTTGTTTTTAAGTCAAAATCTGTTAAGTGTCTTTAGTATATTTTCAAAGTTTTTTTTTTCTTTAAGTCCAGTTTTCATTAGCAAATTTAGAATAGATTAAGTTTGTTTTAGGATCTAAAATTTGATAGTACAAGCTCATTGGTGTATAAGCTCAATCTGTTTGATCTTAGTTTGTTTTTTAAAACTCTTTTTCATAGCTTAAAGTAGGGTTGCACCTTGCCCTTTAGTCTTTTAGAAAAAACTTGAAAAAACAAAAAAAAACATGATTTTAGGTAATCAGCCTTTTTTATTTGTCATTGTCTAGCTTATTAATGTTCCTAAGTGCTTAAATTCTACTTTTTCTTATAGCTTGTAGTAATAGCTTAATCTGTTTTTAGGTTTTAGATACCAGCTTATTTATTATCTAGCTTAAAAATTAGCTTAAAAAGTGCTCTATAGGCTGCTTTTAAGTATCTTTTTAGCCAAAAAAAGCTCATTTGATTTTTAAGCCTTCTAGCTTATTGTAGTACTTAAATTATGTTTATATTTGCTTATTAGGTTAGGTTTAAGGTCCTTGTAGCTTATCTAGTTTAGGTTTGAGCTTATTCAAGCTTATAAGCAAACTCAGTTAAGGTTAAAAGCCTTATAAGTTTTTTTTAGTAATCTGTCACTTGTTTAAGCTCATTTCTAGCTTATTTGAAGTTTTCAGAAAAAGTTGTTTTATTAAAGCTGCTTATAAAAAACTTTTTCATAAAAAAATTTTGCAAAATAAAAATGTTGAGAATTGAGGGAAGTCTCAAGGTTTAAACCTGATACCTCAACCTCAACTCTACCAACATTTTAACACACACTCCACTACCAACTGCCCTTGGGACTTTTTCGTTTATACTTTGTTTTATTTAATATTTAACCTTTCATTTTCAGTTTTAGCTTATTGTGCTTATTTGCTTTTTAACAGCTTATTCGTTTAGCCAACTTTCTAATTTTTATTTTTCTTAGATTATGCATAATTCAAAGTATTTTTAGTGAATTTTTCAGTTTATTATAAATTAGTATAATATTTTTAATAATACTTTTAGATTAAAACAGCTTTTAACTCATAATAAATTAAATAAAAGTCAAAAAAATATAATTCTTTTTTCTAAAATTATTTTTAATCATTTAGGACTATTAAAAATTAAATTTGCATTTTTAAGGTTAAAATTTTAAAATTTAAGTTTTTAAGGCTCGGGTTTTGATTCTCGTTATCGTTTTAGTGTTTCAATATTAATTGCTTTCGCTTTTTGCTTGCATTTACTTGTTTTTACATTTCATTAGTAGAAATAGAATCCAAATCAAAATCTTTGATTATTCAATCACTCGATCACGAACTTAACTTCGATTTTCAATTCACGCCTCGTCGGGATACGACTCGGGAAGGTTTTGAATTTTACTTTGGTTAAAAGTAATCTTCTTAAAAACCTTTTGGAATAATTCTCTTATACTATAATTTGGTATTTGGTATTTTAGTTATATATATATATATTATATATTATATATACTAAGGAATCAAACAATCACCAGCACTCAACCAAACAACTTTGGCCTTTTGCTTAAGCATCACTTCCTTATCCTTTACGGCTTCCTTGTAAGCATTCAAAAAGACCATTTCTTCATATCTTAAATCAGACTTAAAAGAATCCTCAACACTTTCAGACTGAATTCTTTCAAGCTTAGTTTTCAGAACCATAACTCTTTCAGAAAGATCACCCCTAAGACGCTTTAGTTTCCTTAAAGGCTTTTTTAACATCTTCAACTTAGATACCATAGAAAACATTGCAAAACCATTGACATTGTTGGGAATTATGCATTCCTGACTTAGTACTGTTAGTTATATTAGTTAGTACCGCTAGTTGTAATTTGTACCGACAGTACAAAATGTTATTACTGATCAGATAGTTAGTACCGTTAGTATAAAATAGTTAGTACCGTTTATGAGATATGCATGAGATATCTTAGGAAAAGATATGCATGATCTTTATATGCGTTTTGTAAAGCCCATTAGGGTTTCCTTAGTCTATAAAAGGAACCCTAGGCATAGTTAGTAGATATAGTTCTACACAGATCAATAGAGATCGATTAGCAATCATAGTTGATAAGTGTAGAATACACATATCTATTTATGCTTAAAAAAGGTCCAATAAAACCCAAAACGGATCAAAAATGGCAAAAATGTGCTTGTATCTGAGTTTTATGTGTGCAGGTATGGATTTAAATGTTTTTGTTAACAATTCCTTTTCCTTTGATTGTTCAAAAAGAGTTTGTTTAAGATTGTTAATTTCTTTTTCAAAATACGCAAACTATGCATTTTTCTCCTGAATTATATCATCAATTATAAGCTTTTCTCTAGTACCTAAATCCATATTTTGTCTTTCTTCTAGCAATTTTACCCGTTCTTTGTATCTTTCAAGCTCAGCAGATAAGGTTTCATTGGCAATAAAATTGTCATTATTGACCTTGTTAGAGTTAGTTACTTGATTTGACAGTTATTCAAACACATATAATATCAAGGCATCTTGTTATGCAGAAGAACTTGTATCCTCAACAGCTGCATTTTGTGATTCAATCAGATACTGAGAGTACAGAATGATATTACTATCACTATGTATCTCATTCTCTGGATGTTCCACAAAATGAGAAGGTTTAGAATACGGCATCTCTTGCACACTTTGATTTAGCATATCATTATTAGTGTTATCATAGATTGGTACCTCGGAGAGAACATCTGATCCGTAACTAGACAAATTGGCTATAAGAACTGCTTTAGCTGTAGAGATCTCATCACAGTCAGAATCATATGCATCAAAATCATCTGCTTGATAAGCTGCATTGTGTGTGATGACCGACTGTGTAACTGGACCTTCTACAATACTAGGATCTACCAAGAATTCTAATTCTTCCTCATTAAGAACTTTACCATTTCCTTGAGCTTTGACCAATAGAACTTTTTCCCTTAACCACGTAGCATCCCTTTTTCTCTTTGGCTTTGGACACTGTCTTGCCATATGACCTTCCCTTTGGCAGTTAAAACATTTCACAACCCTTTGTTGACCTGAATAATTCTCTCCTATTCTCGATGTATTAGCTCTTATTTCTGAAGTACCAGCAGCATAAGAATTTTGTCTCCCCTGAAGTGGTTAAACAGTCACCTGTCCATCATGAATAGTTGCTTGTTGCCTTGGGTTTGATGAATTTTTTAGCTGATTATTGGTAAATGGAAAATGAGATGTGATGACAGTAGACAGAAATGACATCATTTTATTAATGGCATCAATAGGGTCATCTCCTTGCTTAAACACAGGAACTGCTAGACTAGAGTCTATTTGATAAAATTCAGCAAGATGTGTCTGTTGATTAACTGTGGAGATAGTATATTTAATTTAAAGAGCATATTATGGTTGTGGACAAGCCTTTTGATGAACAGTTAATGAGTAAGCATTTGGATACGGTGCTGATTGATAAGTGATTGCATGTGGTGTGGATGGATAAGTAGTTGAGTAATGTTGTGTGGGATGATTTGATCCATATTGAGGAGACTAAGATGGTGAAAACTGTTGTTTTTGAAACTGGGCATTGTTGTATGAAGACTGATAAGTGTTGAAGTGAGATGGTGTCATTTGATGATTTGCAACTAATGCAAGTGGATCTTGACTGCGTTCACACATAAGACGGACTTCATTTGCATGGAGCTCGTATTGTTCAAGATATGCATGAAGTTGATCAAAGTTGGTAGTATGAAAATCCTTTTCAAGCTTAACATCAGTCACAAACGTACTCCATTCAGGTGGAAGACTGTTTAAGAACTTGGTATTAACTTAAAATTGCTCCAGTTTTATATTGTAAATGTTCATGTCATTCATTAGCTGAGTAAATCTCAAGTAATACTGATGAAGTGATTCCCCCTTGATGTGAGT
>BQNB010132174.1:5808-16733 GCA_026074375.1 Tanacetum coccineum | reverse complement strand
CCTTCCTGCAAACAAGGGAATGTATGCCTGAAAGCAAATCGATTTTGTTTTGTGAATACTCTGACCATGTGCTAGACGAGTTGATAGGCTAATTATGTTTCTCCTAGCTTGTAGTCTAACCAGAAACTAGTTATCCACAACAATTGTACTGAAAATTGAAATTACATTAAGAAAGTGAGTGGTGGGTGGAAATTAGTCAAAGTTAATTCAGTGTCATATTTTAAAAACTATGTCTGTGGACTCGATCTATATTTAACAAATGTTACAAATAACCTTCAACAACTATGATAATATTAAAGGGAAAGAGTTTTATTATACACACTAGTTTCTTCATACATGTTAAAGAACTAATCTGTATTATCCATTTCATTTGATTAAAAATACAAGATTAAAAATAAAATAAAAACATCTTTTATGTATAGATTTTTGCGATATTTTAAAAACTATCCAAGAAACACACAATCACCTTCACCTTTATTTCTCATATCTTCTCCTCATACCTCAAACTTATATACTCGGAGCACCTACCTTCTTCTCATTCCTCCAACGTATATACCCGGAGCATGTACCCTCTTCTCATGTCTTCTTCTCAAACCTCCAAACTATATGCTCCAACCATTATCCACATAACACCTTTTTTGCTTCGACAAAATGGGGAGAAAGGAGTGTAAACGAGTAACTTTTAAACTTTACTATGTGTTATAGTTTACATATTTTGTCATCATCAAAAGGGGAGATTGTTAGTGCAAATATTATGATATTTAATCTATATGATCCCTTTATATTTTGGTGATGACAACCATGTAACTTATTACACGTAACGTCAAGTGCACAAGTTACTCGTAATCACAAATCATCAATGCATATATGCATTTACATCTCTCGACGTCTTAAGTCTGCAACAACACCGACATTTGTTTGCACCGACGTAAATCACATAAGGTATGTACAAACAAACATTAAACTTATAGGATGATCAATAAAATAAGTTTTTGTTTTAAACTTTACATTTTTATAAATGTAACAAAATAATATTCAAAAATAATTAGACAAATTATTTTTGAATTATAAAGAAATGTTTTATGTGATAATTATTTCAAAATTCAAATCTAGTCCTCCCCCCAAAAAAAAAGGTTAAATATTCATCAGATAATTATTTTACCATAAAAAGTGGGTCACTTTCAGACAGGCAGTTTTCAGTTCCTATAAATAGTGGGTCACTTCTAACTATTTTCATAACCATTTTAAATGAATTTCTTTCAGTTCTTTCTCTCTCTAGATCTCACTAAATCTCTCTAAATCTTTGATCATTCAACTTGGTTAATCTTGTTTAAATGTGATCCAATCTTCTATCCTTTCCTCCTTTCCTTAAGTGCAAGAGAAGAACTTTCGTCATCATCAAGATACGAAGTTATGTAGCCTAGTTAGTCCATTTGTTACATATAGATCTAGTCCATGTCTTCCAATATTTAGTAGTGTGTAGATCTAAATGGTGTATAAATTCGAAAGGGTTGATGGTGTGTTGGTTAGTATTTTAGGCCTTAAAATACATTGGTGAATTGGTAGATTGGTTCTAGCCAAGATTAGGACTCAACATTTAGCTTAGTGCCAAAAAATAATATAAGCGACGCGGTTTATGTGGTTAGGCCATAAAACACAAGGTTTGTTATGTTGGGCCATAAAACATAACGAGTTTAGTTGCACCCGAAGAAGAACTCGACATCTAACTTAGTGTTAAAAAATAATGTAAGCATTGGTATAAGGTTTTCTTCGCCGAAAGGGAGCTTGTTGATTAGTGAAGTAACTCTCGAGTTGGATACTCGAGGAGTGGAGTAGGGCGAAGAGGAGCTTCATGACCAAATCACTATAAATCACCGTGTCGGTTTGCATTTTCTTTTACCTATCGCTTTACTTATTTCTTTACATTTACCGCTTTACTTTTATACTTGCATTGTGCTCATGATTGTGTATATCTTGTTAGTTAAAGTTGTGTAGCTCTTTGTGCTAAATATTGTGAGTGTGGTTATATTGTTCGAATATGAGTTAGCTATTGTAAACCTATTATCGACACTTCTTATATTGCGTCAAACTTGATCGGGTAATTGATACATATTTAAAGTTTTTAAATGGAAACGTATTCACCCCCTCCTTCCTCTACGGTTTCCACAAGTTTAATCATGCTTTTACTACGAAAGAAAAAGTTAAAAAAAAGACAAAAAAACATAAAAATGAACATACACCAAAAGAAAAAGATCATAACAAAAGAAGGAAAATAAAAACAATAAAAAAAGTGAGAAAGAAAATAAAAGACATTAAAAGTAAGGGTGGAAATCGAGTCGTTTTCGGGTTGACCTGTTTGGGTTTGCTGGTTGAGTGATTGTTACAACCTCTACCCAAACATGACCCATTTATTAATCATGTCAAGAAACTCAACTCTAACCCACACCTGCATAAAACATGTAACCCATTTCTGACCCGTTTAACCTATTTAAGTAGGGGGAATTTCATCTATATCCTTACAAAACTTCTAAATTACACCAATATCCTTACAATAAAGACGCAGAAGCTCTCAAGGAGGAAGAAGAAAATTGAAGTAGTTTGACTTCTTTATTTGACTATGTTCAAAGGCAAAAGCGTAAATTAACTCTTCAACTAATATTTTGATCATTAAAATAGATATTATAATCATTTAATAAAGATATAAATGGTTATTAGATATTAATGAGTATTTTTAAGTTTTGTAAGGATATTGACATAATTATGAAATTTGCAAGGATATTTATGTAATTTTGAAGTTTTGTAAGGATATAGATGAAATTCTCCCTTTAAGTAAATAAGTCAAATGACGAATAAGTTTGATGCTTTGTCGATTTAATTAATTTAAATGTAAAAGTGATATGGATCTAAAAAGTGATAACATACAAATAATTATACAGCAATTTCAATGATATTCGAGTTATAATCGTAATTCACTCATATTAAGTACATAACAACATACATTTAATTCAAATCCGACATAAAATCCAAGTTATATATTTTCACTAGAACACAAAGTGGATTTGGCTACATCAAAAAAGTGTGACGATATACATATAGTCATACATGATTTTTTGAGTGTGTGTGACTAAAGGTCGCGCGACCATAGGGTACCTACGTTCACATTTTTGAGTTAGTGGCCGTATCCATTAAAAAACAGTGAACATGTGTGACTAATTAGGTACAAATTTAGTTGGATTAATCGGTATTAGTGACCGTAAACACTGTATAGTCACACAAAGCATGTTTTTTTTATATTTAGTCACATACAATTATGCATAAAGTGGCCAAAAGTGTTAATAAGTGTGACCATATGGTGTTTAAAGTGAAGTAAAAGTGTATTTTGTGTGACTATTGTTCATCTAATGGCCACATGAATGTTATGTTTGTGTGGGTTTTTGTAATATTTAGTCACACAAAACATGTTTGTTTTGGGTATTTAGTCACATACAATTAAGCATAAACTGGCCAAAAGTGTTAAAAAGTGTGACCATATGCTGTTTAAAATGAAGAAATATGTATTTTATGTGACTATTGATCATCTAATTTTGGAATGGTGGTGAAATTGGTTGAATTCATTTCGTTAACTTTTGGTGACAAGGAAATGATTTTGGTGATTTAAGCTGTTTCGTGTTAATTGTGTAAGTAATTATTATGTATATGTATTTTTGTGTTAGTGATTTAAGATAAGATTAGGTTTTAGAAGTTAGGCTAAGAAATAATATGGTTAAAATATGGAAGTTGGTAGTAAACTTTCCATATATAGAAAGTGAATTTAGAAATGAAAAGTTATTTTTAGAAAATAGTTTATAAGCAAAATGGTTTATCAAATTAGCTTAGGTGTTTATAAAAACTTAAGGTATTAAAGGTAATTACATAATTAATAAAAAATATATATAATATTTTTTTATGCATGAATAGTAAATACAAATTTTAGGATAAAAGAAAAAAAAGGAAAACAAATCTTACTCTAATTAAAATTGGAAAAAGATATCTATCCTAAACCTTTTTGTAAACCTTATAAATTCCAAAAACCAATCTCCCTCTTATTTTTAATTGTCCCAGCCGAATTTTATCAAAGGAGGAAAAAGAAAAATATTTTTTTTCAAGTTTAGTGATTTTTGTGTTCAAGATTCAAAGATTTAAGGTATAAATTATAATACTTTGACTTAATTATCATTAAAAATATGTAATAATTATTATGATGGATAATTAGAGTTTCATAACATCTGTAATTAATGATATAATAAACATGTTATAATGATTAAGGTTTAATTAGGATCTGAACCATATCCAAGTAGAACATCTTATTCCACACTCGGGACTCATGCAACCTCCTCTCAGCAGTCTTATGCTCCATACGAGCCAACACCAACTTAGTCTCAGTCTCAGCTAATCTTTTCTTCAATGTGGCATTCTCCCAACTCTCCAATACCGACATCCTGTCGAGAACATTACCAAAGTATGCTCGACATTTTCCAAATCATGATTAAGTAACTCTCTTTCTTTTTCCCTGATTTTATTCTTAGATTTGAAAAGAGCAATCTCAGTTTGGCACGTACCTAACTCAGCCTCCATGACTCTAGCTTGTGCACGTGATGCCTCTAAATCACGCCTTAAGACCCACGGTGCTAATCCATCAACATGAGATGATTCATGAGCAGAATATGACTCTCCTACCTTAAATAAGCCCCTCGGAAAGTCGCGAATAGCATAAGGCTTTTGGGTAGTAGTCCCAACAATAGTCTCGGGTGCAACATCGACCTCCTCGTCCTCTGACTCAGAATCAGATGACACCGAATCAGATGACACATCTCCAGGTGGCGGGGTTTTGTCACCCTCCACCTCATAAGGAAATATCAACTCAACATCATCTTCGAGCTCAATATCAACATCTTCCTCGGGTTCCTCTTTAGGATTTTCTTCAGGATCTTCTTCGTCATAATCAACCAAATCAATATCGTCGGAAATGTCAACTATTTCGTTGGGATCATGGATATCCACAACATGATTCGGCTCGGGAACAACTGGGTTTACTTCGGGAATAGCTTCATTTGGCTCGTTAAGATGATTAGGCTTCTCCATGACAATCTGCATCGTATAAATATCTCGTATTAGTATTAAATAATTACATAATTAACATTTATATTCAAATAAATGAAAATTTCATATTATAACATATATATTTTTCCATATATATATATCGATAAATAAATCCTTCTCATTCTTGTCCATCGGTAATTCGGAGATTTCGCTTGTACAGTTATAGATAAAAGATTTCAAAATAAAATCCTTTTGTTCACTTTTTTTTTGAAAATCTTTTGTTCTCTATAACTTAAGCTCCGATACCAATCTGTAACACCCCTATTTTTATATATCTCAGCGGAAGGGTCATTTGGGGTGCTACGTCATAATACAATAACTCAAGCATAGAAAACGACTCGAAAAGAGACATTTTTAAATATAACCATTCGAAATAAAAGTTTCACAACATAGGTCCCAAAATGTTTTCATAATCAATACATCATTTTCAAATATTTTCTTCGAATGATTTTCTTTAAATGGGCCTTCAAAATATTTATTTCATTAGCTTCTCCGAAATCTTCATCACCGAATTACCTTCAAGGACCTGAGATAAAACATGCTAAAAGTCAACAATAATGTTGAGTGAATCCATAGAGTTTATATATCTATATTAAATTCCGAACACAAGTATCATTTCTCAAAATCATCAAGACATAACGATGTGGATCAGACAAAGTTATAGGGGGATTATTATAAGCCTCATGACATTGAACGTTACCATATAATAAAAATGCCCACTATACACCCTCGCTATGAGTGCATATTACTCTCTATACAACGCATCCGTAGTGTCATTTTCCCGACACATGACGATAGCCAGTCGTCACGGATTGGAGGTGGCAACCTCCAAATAGTACTATTTCATGTATAAGCGTCTACCATTACCCGGTAGTTAACAATTCATGATTTCCGCGGGTCTTTTATCTAGCGAGTTAAGCTAACTTATAATAATCAAGGCTACTAGCATACATTCGGGTCCCTTGTGTTCTATTTAAAAAAAAGCATGTTATCCCCCTCGCGGGTTTATAAAACAATTAAAGTATTAAAAATGCGAGGCTATGAACTCACTAGTGATGTCGGAAGAGAATAGCGATATGAATAAGAACTTCGGGAGTAGACGAGTCGATCAACCGAGACCTATACAATTAGTAACGGGTCTTAGGTTTCTAGTTGGTAATAATTATGAAAACTCATAAATAAAGTAAATATATATGTATACATGTATTTAACATGATGATCAAGTTTATATGATGTAAGTATTTTAAACTTAAGCTTTTACATGTTTTTAATTTGCCACTTTTAGCCATTTCAACTAGTATTGTCCATATTAGCCCAAAAGCCCATTAAGCAAGTCCATTAAGCCCTTTTATAGATATTGGTCCTTTAAGACCAGGTCTTAGTCCATTTATAGTGTCCAAGTGGATTGGGCCTAATGCTAAGTCAATATAGTCCATTTTGTTTCATTGGGCCTAGTGGCCCAATAAGGCCTTACGGGTCCATTTTAGCTCATAAACGACTTTTATTGTAAGTTTTTGGGTTCTTGGGGTCGGGATATTTTTATTAGCCTTTTAAAACTCCCAAGAAGTGGGTCCTATCACCTCGGGTTTTAGTCATAAAACCATTTTACATAATATAGAGTTCGGGTTTTTAGGAAAATTTGTATACTTTTGTGTTACGAAATTTATATGTTTATGCTTACAAAAATAGTTGTATTCTTCAAACATAAATGATATACTTATAAATTTTATATTCCTAGTTTCATTTTTAAATGTACATTATAAATTATAAGTTATTTTTATACTTACTTTAAGTAAATATATAATTAAGGTCACTTATACTTATACAAAGGTCAATTGTATTTTTGCTGAAAATTCACTTTCACCATTTTTGATGCCATTTTCAAACCAAATCGAAATTGGTGATCTCCAATTGGAACAGAACCATGACATTATTTTAATCTAAGGTCTCATAGTTTTAGGTTTTTTAAAACCAACTATACTACGCATTTCATTGTCTTTTTATAACGTTTGTCAAGCAAGGTCAGATTTGATAGTCTTTTTTGTAAAATGGTCATAACTTGAGTCCAATTTTCCACTTTCATTAAGTATCATTAGCCACATGACACTCAATAAATTCTCTACAACCTAGGTAAATCAAATCAAGTCTAATACTTATGTAAAAATCCAGAACTTACTGTTAACAACAGCCCTAAATTTTCAATGATTTCTAGCCAGTATTAATTTGATTTTGTCATTTCTTACCTAGATCTAACACATTCATGCTACTTTTTATTCTTGATCATCAAAGTACAATACATTATATACAGATATGAAAATAGAAATAAAATGAACAACCAAACTCTGAAGGTTTTACTACAAGAAAATATAGACAAGATCAAAATGATCAAAATAAGAACAAGCTTGATGAACGCTTCAATCCCAAGCTTAAACTCCACCCAAAATACTTTTGTTCACCATTTTCCTTACTCAAATATCTTGTATAAACCTTCTTATAACTTCAGTCCCAAATGATATAAAAACCTTCTTGAAAAACTTCTTTTGTTGCTTCAAAAATATAGGAAACACACTAGGTAGTCATATCCACTAGTGTGCTCATTGTTTGGTCTTCAAAATTGTATGATAATGGTGCTATGGTAGTGGTGGTTCACGACACAAGGAGAGGGAAAGAAAGAGTATGTGTGTGAATTTTTATATCAATTTGCATGTATGTGTTTTTGCTAGTAAAAATGGCTTATAAGGGTTTCAAGTTATCTTGCCAAGTGTGTGTAAGTTGCAATATCTTGACCACCAAGACGACATGTGTCCTCTTGGCTTGCCGTCTTCCCACTATGTATATTTGGATGAGTTTTGTAAAACTTGTCCCACATTTTGAAAATACGGGTATTTTCAAAGTTCCGTATTTAAAAAGGTACGATTTGTAGTCGTTTTTCGTAAAACGTAAAAATAGTACGAGACACGAAAAATAAAAACGAATGTAATAAAAATATTTCTACGGCATTTTGATAATATAAACGTCGATGCTTAACGTAGGATTCGTCGGTTCTTCATAAACGTTACTTAAATTACAAGTGTAAGCCCTAATTTCTTCCCGGTTAGTCGTGAGTTCATATCTCAACATAAAAATGAAAATTATAATTAATACTCGAGAATAAAATAATGACCTGAAATTGACGGATTGTATCACAAAAGTGTATAAAAGTTTGATTCGACTTTGTAACAACGGAAGGAAGAAATGATCACATTTGGGGGGGAAGTGGGGAATGGGGGGGGGGGGGGGGGGGGGGGGGGAAGGGGGGGTTGGGGGGGGGTGGGGATTTTACATGTTGACGACATGTTTTTGGCATAAGTAATCCAATCTTTTATGATAAATTTGCAAAATTATTGAGCAAACGTTTTAAGATGTCAATGATGGGAAAAATATCATTTTTTCTTAGACTTCAAATTTCCTAAAGTCCTAGAAGCATCTTCATTAATCAATCTAAATATGCTCTTGAAACGCTCAAAAAGTATGGTTTTGAAAAATGTGATGATGTTGACATCCCCATGGTGGGACAGTCAAAACTAGATGAGGATCCAAACAGGACTCCAGTTGACCCTACTCATTATCGAGGAATGGTCGGATCCCTTATGTACCTCACAACCAGTCGCCCTGACCTAGTGTTTGTCGTTTGCATGTGTTCCCGGTACCAGGCAAAGCCTACCGAATAGCACTTAACTGCGGTTAAACGGGTCTTTCGGTACCTAAAAGGAACCATTAATATGGGTATGTGGTATTCGAGGGACACCGGTTTTAATCTAACAGCTTTTGCAGATGCTGACCATGCAGGTTGCTAAGATTCAAGGAAAAGTACATCGGGTAGTGAACAATTTTTAGGTGAAAATCTTGTCACCTGGTCATCTAAGAAACAAAAGTGTACTACAATATCTACAACTGAAGTTGAATATTACTCCCTGTTCGGTTGCTGTGTACAGATCCTATGAATTTGGTCTCAGTTAAATGACTACGGATTTGATTACAACAAGATTCCTTTGTACTCTGACTCAAAAAGCGCCATTGCTCTATATTGCAACACTGTGCAACACTCCAGGACGAAACACATCGCAGTTCGCTACTACTTTATTAAAGAGCAAGTTGAAAATGAGGTTGTCGAGCTATACTTTGTTATTGTGTGGATTCGGTACCAAGAGTCTGGAAATTTGGAATATCATTCCTCTCCATGACTATTAGTGGAGCGGCGAGGTACGCCTACCTCATTGTTTTGTGGTTTGGATCGGGGGACATGTTCCGTCCCAATGTGATTGTTGTTAAATGCATGTTAGCGTGTATAATAGCCAGCTTAAATTGTCCTGCCATGCTTTGTTTTGTTTTTATAATCACAGTAATTTATTTTAAACATGTATTGGTGTCGTAAAACCTATGACTCTCACCAACCATTGTGTTGACGTTTAAACATCATTTTCAGGTGAGCGTTATGAAGGTTCTGAAGTTAATAAAAGTGGCTAGAGAGACTATTAGGCTGCATTGGAAGATCCCATTTGATTTCGTTTCGTACTTTGTTTGCATGAATTCTTAAATGTTTTATTAGGTTTGTGAGACATTGTCTTTGTATTGATGAGACCCCTTTTTTATTAATACAAGATGCCGTTCTTTTGTTTTCGGTATTGTCATGACACATCGTGTCTTTTATATTTAGTTATGCATGTAGTGATTCTCTATTGTTGACACCATTGTGTTGTGATGATATCCATGATGTTACGCCTCGTGTTTCTGCCTTGGCAGGGTGTGACAGATTGGTATCAGAGCCTTTGGTTATAAAGAAGTAGGTGGTCGAGCCTAGACTATAACCTAGGAGTCCTTCATATAGTTGCATTTTAGGGCTTAAGTGTTTATGTACGTACCTACTATACTTTCTCGCTATTCGAAAGCTTTAATTTTTCTTAATTTCTCTACTACTATATAATATATACATATACTTTTTCATTATTGGGATCTAATAGTATATACCCTTCCTTATTATTTTAGTCATGTCTCTCTCTAACTGTAACAGAATTTATGTGTTTAGCTATCTAGGCGTTTTTGTATTCTTGCTTTCTTTGAGTTTTATTTCGACCTACGGGCTACTCGATAGCTTATGATTCAAAAGAGGAGCCAATTGAGGAGGAGCCTCTCGAGGAACCGAATGAGGAAGGTTAGTTAGAAGAGTCGGAGAAGGTGGCCGACTCAGATCTCTTGTCGGATGCTCGTAGCAGGCCTGAACCCGCGGAGTCGGGTGACACTTGCGAAGGCAAAGTCAAACCCAAGCGAGGCCCAACATAAGTTTATTCCGTCTTTTACCTCGTCATGATGCTATTGATTATTTCTTTCAGATATTTCGTATTTTAGAGGCGCTGCAAGACTTTCATTCCTTTATGTCGTTTCGATTTTATTTTTATATAAGTAAGTATTTCTTTGATGGAGCACCCTTTCTGTGTTATATTGGAGTGGTTTAAGATGTGCAATGTAGTATATGTGCTTATATGTGTGTTATCATTAAGAGGTGTAGTCTTGGAAGTAAGTATACGTGTGAAAGGATGCAATTATTGTAACACCCCCATTTTTACATATAGCAGCGAAAGCTAATCTGGGGTATTACTTCAAGGTACAACAGTCATAATCATAGAAAACGAATCAAAAAGAGTCGTTTTTGAAAATAAGTTATCATTCATTATTTCTTCAGAGTTTTTACAAACGAGAGGTTCCCAAAATCTATACAATAAAGTTTGAATGATAACGATTTTTCCATC